>JABLTG010000079.1:0-87661 GCA_016618085.1 Neovahlkampfia damariscottae
AAATATTCTTGTCAACTGAAGAAGAACTTGGAGGTATACTTTTCACTTGTAGCAATGTCTTCTTTTTCTTTAGTCCACCAAAAAGGATACGAATCTTTTCCTTGTTTATATGTTGATTTCATATTTCCTGTTTCTTTTGTTTCTTCAAGTTTTCTCTTTTTTATCACTTCTGTTGTTGATGTTGAAGTAACATTTTTTTCTTTCCAAAATGAATCCAATTTGAGCTGTTTGGACATTTTAAATACTTGAGATCTTTTTCAGTATTTTCTAGTTGAACAAAAGGTCTTTTTTGTTCAACTTGAACAACTTCAAATAAAAATTCTAAAAATAACTGGCAAAATTAAATCTAATTGGCCACTTTTATCACAATTGACGGTTCTAATCATAAATTTTTTAATTGTTTCATACGTCCAAATTGAACTACTTCATTGGACAATTCAAAATGAAAATCTTTTTCCTCTTCCTTGCAATCAGTTTGACTTTTGCTCAAGAAACCAGTCCAAAAGGGAATATATTTAGTGCTGAACATAAATATGGAACAAAACACATTTCTATGGGAATCACTATTCCAGACAAACTCAACAAACAATACCAATTACCGACACCATCACCTAGAAGAAGCGACTGTTCAGATAAAACATGTTTTGTAGTCCGTAAGTTATTTTCACTTTAAATATTCTCAAAAGTTGGTGTTGCTGTGGACCCAAAAAAAAATAGAGCTTTTGTTGTTGTCGAAAACTTACCAGAAAAAACTGAAGATGGTAAACAAATTCATCTTTACCAAGTTACTTTTCATCCAACAACACTAGAAATTACAGATGTAAAAACTCGTGTAATGTTAGATGAACATGCGAAAAAAGTAAGAATTTTTTTATTCACTTTGTAGCATGTTTTTCCCAACACATTTTTAGAAGGTTTAACTTTTGATGAAGAAAATGAAATACTCTATGTTCATCTATTTCAAAGTCATGTATTCTCAGTCAAACCTAATTCAAATGAAGAGAAATTGGCATTCAAATATAATGCTTGGCAACCTAATACCTTGAGAACTTATTTCAATCAAAAAACAAAAAAATGGAGTACAATTGATTCTTTCCAGAGATTTTATGTTGTTGATTCAAAAGGGAAATCCAATTTCACACGGGAACTAACTGAAGGAATGGAATATTGTCCTACTTCAGTTGGACGCTTCACTTTTGATGCATCAACAGGTTTTCACTTCTTTTCATGCGAATTGTTTGATAAAAAAAACATCAGAATGATGAAAGTCAAAGAAAATATTAAAGAAAGTACTTTTGAAGATATTTTATCAAGATTTCAAATCCCTCCTAATGATGGTATCCAATTCACATTTGCCGAAGAAGGTGTTTTATTTATTGTTACAAGTGGAGCAGCAATTAAAGGATACAACGTTAAATCTGGTAAACAGGTGTATAAAAACAAAGTTCCATTTACAGCCTCAGGAAAATATTATTACTACGTTTCAGAAAAAAATTCAGTGAAATTATTAAAATAAAATTTTCCAACTTTGTGTTTTTCAAATATCCAATTTGGAAACTTTAAAAGAGTTTGATTGGTTAAACTTCCTAGAACCAAATTAAAACTTCCGATGAGGTACAGAGAAACACTTTCAATCGGAGAAATAATACTGTATCCTTTTATATTCATTTTCAGAGTATTTCTGTTTCCTTTATCACTATTCAATTCCATTGGTCAAAATTCAGAAACTTCAAAGATGCTCACTGACAACAAAGAAGAAGAAAAAGAAAAAAATAAAAAAAATATAGAAGTCCTGACTTATAATATATTCTTAAGACCTCCTTTAGTTGCTACAAATGAAAGTGATCACAAAGATTCAAGAACTCAACTTTTCACTTCACTTCATTTAGATAATTTCGACATTGTCTGCTTACAAGAATTATTTTCAAGTTACAACTATAGACAAGGAAAAATTATAGAAGCTGCTAAAAAATTAGGTTTCAAAGAATTTCTATCCATTCCAAGAAGCTGGTAAAAAAAAAAAAATAATTTTTCATCAATTAGGACAAGTTGGAAACCTGTTGATTCTGGTTTACTTTTGATGTCAAAATATCCAATACTTGATTCAGAGTTTATCATTTTTAAAGAAGGACTTGGATCTGATGCTTATTCAACAAAAGGAGTTATCTCTGCCTTGATTCAAGTAAAAACTAAACCAAAAGTGATTTTTAACTTTTTTCAAAATAGATCAAAAAAGGTGTTGAATTGCTTGTATTTACCACGTAAAACTTTTTTTTTTAATTTTATCGAAAGACATCTTCAAGCTGTTTATTATGATGATAGAAAGAAATATGCTCATGTTCAAAAGACACAATTGAAAGAATTAAAACAATTCCTTGAAAAGAAAAGAAAAGAACACCCAGATACAGATATTCTCCTCTGCGGAGATTTTAACGTAAATGGAAGATTACAAGAAGGTGATGAATCAGGAGAATTGTTTTATAAAGAAATGGTTTCTTTGTTTCATCCAGAAGATAAAGTTCTTGAATTTGAAAATTTGCATGATTTTCCTGTTACCTATGGACACTCAGATTTAAATGAAGAAAATGGTGACAAGAAACCAAAAGAAACTGTATTAACACATCCAACTGAACAAATGACAGATATGTCATTAGACTACATGTTTTATGGATCAATTTCAAAGAAAATTACAGTCAAAACAGCAAAAGTTGAACCATTTTTTGTTGAAGAACAAAAGTACACTCAATTATCAGATCATTATGGATTATCAGCAACTTTACAAGTTGAAGTTGATAAAGAATAAAAAATTTAAGGTTTGTTGTATATTGATTTATAAATTTCTTTCATGTGGTTCTTTGTAATCCAATCCTAATGCATCAAAAATTTCTTTTTCATTTGTGCATTCAATTCCATCAGATTCATGAACTTTTTCTTTTGATACTCTAATAAATTTCTTTAAACTCTTATCACCAAGACTATAACCCTTTTTTTCAGCGTAGTATCTCATTGATCGGTTAAAATAATTTGATCCAGTAAAATACAATAGGGCAAAAGCGTATTGATCTTTTGGATAAACTTTGATATCAATCCTTCTATTCAATTCTTTTATTTTACATACTCCCATATAAGAATTTGATTTTTCGAAACTGCTCGTCAAATGAGCTTTCAAAAAATTCACTTTTGTCAATGAATCAATCACCTTCGTTAACAAATCTTCAATATTATCCAAAGGATCCATGATCAATATGTCAACATCTCCACATGTTTTTGATCCCCTTCTATAAGACCCACAAATGGTAATAACCAAATTTGGGTTTATTTTGAGAATGATTGACTTCACTTTATTTTCAATTTCTTCAACTTCTTCTCTTGGAATTTTTTCTTGAAGATCAGAATGGTATTTAATTCCTATTTTTTGTTGATGTGTCAATTCACATTTTTCTTCCAAATCGTCGATTGTTTTGTATCCTTTTTGATACCATTTCATGGCAGTTTTTGGTCCAACACCAAAAATTGAAGAAAAAAAAGAAACTACTTGTACTGATTCATTTTGTTCTAGTTTATCTAAATATAAATCAGTTCATTTCATTTGATTTACCTAATCGATTTATGCTCCCATAATTCAAATACTCTTTGATTTTTTCCATTGTTTTTTCACCAATCCCTTTTGTATCTTTCAATTCTGATATCATTTTCACTTTAAATTTCAAACTTTTCAAAACTCTAATTGACTTTCTATAGGCTAATGATCGCCAAACATCACCTGTCAATAAATAAATATTTTCCAACTTTTCCAATGCTGATGTTAATTCTTCATTATGGTTAAATGTTTCCTTTTCAGATTTCTCACAAGAAAACTTGAATTTTTTTTTTGGAGCCATTTCTGTTTTTTCAACAATGATTGGTTCTTCTTTTTGAACTACATCAACATCTTTTTCAATCTCTCGATGTGAATGAAATATCCTAAATTCATTTTCCGACAATTTTTCTTTGTTTCTCAATGCTTCTGATATCCATTCTGGTGTGTGGAGCTGAACACCCTTCAAAAGTAAATAAATGTTTGATTTACCCTTAAAGAACCTTTAATTGAATTTTGTAAAGTTTTAAATGAAGCACTACTTATAATATGAGTAGTCTTTAATGAAAATGACTCACAAATAATTCCTCCTTTGTGATGATAAATTAGGAAATGTTTTTTACCATTTTCTTCAATTCTTTCTTTCAGAATTTGGCTTCTTTTTTGTCTTAAATTAATTCCTTCGAATAAATAAAAGTATAAACCACTGAATATACCATCTATTTTGATTTTTGGTTCTTCATCTTGTTGAGGAATTATCATTGGTTCCAATTCATCTTCTTGTGAACTTTTTTTTCGTTTTTTATTGATTTTTGGTTCTCTTGTTTTTTGTACAGTTTTAATTTCTTTTTTTTTTTCAAATAAAATTTTTTTCACTTCTTTTTTTGTTTCATTGTATCCTAAATCTTGAAAGAATTTTTTGTTTTTTTCAATATTTTTTTGTCTAATTTTTTCATAATCTGGAGTTGTAGAAGAATAAGTAGTGCTTGTATCTAATAAAGAATCACTTGAATTTGTTTTTTCATCCTCTGTTACATTCATTGTATTAATTGGCGCGGTAGTTTCAACCAATGGCTGTTTGAGAAATTTTAGAACCAAAAAGTAGAATGAGTGAGACAAAACCTTTTTTGAACAGTTCAAACACGGATATCCATGACATTATTATCGAAGAATATACTGAACCTGATTTATTTTCAGAAAAAAAAACACAAATGGTGCCTGGTGGAACTGGAAATTATGTTCAAGCATTTTTCAATATTTTAAACACTTCAGTAGGAGCTGGATTATTAGCACTTCCATTTGCTTTTCGATCTGGTTTGGTACTTGGACCTTTGCTTTTGTTATTTGTATGTGTTTTGGCTGTTTTTAATTATTCATTCATGCTATACGTCACTGAAAAAACACAAAAATTTTCATACAAAGAAATTGCTATTGTTGCATTTAATAAGTATGTAGGAACTATTTTTGAGCTCACAAATTTTTTATTCAACTTTGGAGCACTTGTTGGTTTGAACTTTTTTTTTTTTAACACTCAGGTTACACTGTGGTTATTGGACAATTAGGATATCCTTTAGCTATTCAATTACTCAAATATATAGGTGCTAGAGTACCTCCAATTGAACTCTTTTTATTCATTATTGTTAGTTGTATCTTGCTTCCATTATGTTGTTTGAGACATATTTCAATTTTATCATATACAAGTTCATTGTCTATGATGAGTGCATTGTATTCAATATTTGCAGTGGGATTTAGATGTTTTGAAAAAATGTATTACCAAGAAATCAAATGGGAAAATGTTAAATTTTTTGAAACAAATTTTGTCCGTGTTTTCTTTGCAATTCCAATTTTATTTTTTGCCTATGGTGGAGTTGTTACCATGCTTCCAAGTTATAAAGATTTGAAAAACCGAAAAATTGGTAAAATGTCAATTGTATTAGTATTACAAATATTTTCTGCTGCAAGTAAGAACTTTTACATTTAAAATTGTAGCCTTATATTTTTCAATGGGATTCGTTGGATATTTACTTTTTCAAGGAGATACTCAAGATAATATTCTGAAAAATTTCACTGATGATTCTGATTACTTGATTTTATTGGCAAAATTTTCGATTCTTTTGGTGATAATTTTATCATTTCCTGTTGTTCATTTCATTACAAGAGAATCAATTGAAGGTATTTTTTTTGCAAATTGGGACTTCAGTTATTTTCGTTGGATAATAGAGGCCATTTTGCTCACTGGGATTGGATATTTACTTGCAGTATTTATTCCAAACATCACAGTTGTTTTTGGGTTGACAGGTGGTACATGTGGTAGTTTAGTGATATTTGGTAAGAAATTTAAATTTATTTTTGAATTTTACAGTTTATCCTGGAATTCTTTTTGCTAAGACTGTTCCAAATATTTTTGGAAAAATTTTAGGCATCTTTTCTGCCATTTTTTGTGGATTTCTTGGATTAATATGCACAATTGCGATTGTATTGGACTCATTCAATATCATTGATTCAAATTAAATTTTTTTTTCATTAATATTTTCTCGTCCAATTGAAAAAATGAAAATTTTTTAATAATATTTTTTATATTTAGCCAGTCTATCATTTGGATCAGTTGTTTCATCATTAGAATATTTTGGTTTATATTTTATCGAATCATCTCTGTCTTGTTGATTTGAATCTCCATATTTTGAATTGTAATCATTATTAGAATATTTTGGTTTATATTTCATTGGATCATCTTCATTTTGTTTAGTTGAATCTCCATATTTTGATTTATACTCATTTGAATAATATTTTGGTTTATATTTCATTGAATCATCTTGTTGATCATTTCCATATTTTGATTGTCCAAAAGAATCATTATTACCACCATCATATTTTGAATAATTTGAAAAACGGTCTGAACTATATTTAGGTTTTTGTTGATTTTCATTTTGTTCAGAACTATATTTTGGTTTTTGTGAATCTCCATATTTTGAATAATTTGAAAAACTTTCTGAACGTGGATTTTGTTCAGAAGTATATTTTGGTTTTTGTGAATCTCCATATTTTGAATAACTACTTCTTGAATCTTTGTAATGATCTCTTGAATCATATTTTGATCTATGATCATAATTTCTTCTTCTATAAGGATCAGGTGATCTTGAACGATTATATTTTCTTTCATAATCTCTTTTTGGTGATCTAGAGCGATTTCTTCTTCTATAACGATCAGGAGATCTTGAATAACCTCTACCAGATCTTCTATCACGTGAGCGATTACCTCCTTCATAAAATGGTAAATAAGAAGGTACTTTTTTCAAGTGCATAAAATTACACATGCCACCTCTTCTACAAATTGTTTGTTCAAATTCTTTACAACGTGCTTCTTTAAAATCTGTAACTGGACTAAATTCAGGAACTAAAGTTCTTCCTCCATAAAATCTACCAGCTAATGCTGTTAGAGCTGCTTTGGCGTCTTGTTCTTTTGCATACTTAACATAAACATTTCCTTGTAAATGTTCACATACATTATCACAAACTACAAGTTCTTCAAGAGTTCCATATTTTACAAATTCTTCCCATGTATCTATAAAAAAATCTTCAGAGTGGTTGTTCAAAAATGTTTCGTCAAATTTTATAGGATTTCCTGATGTATCTATTAAAGGCATAGTCAAAGGACTTTGATACATATGTGGTATAAGAATAGTTTGAGAAATAGTTGGTCTATTATGATTTCTAGTACACTTTCGTCCATGTCTACAAGCTCCAATTTTCCAGTAGAAAGGACAATTTACTTTGTCTTTTTCTGTTCCATAAATATCTGCTAAATGTTCAGCACCATAAACATCGGATGATTTTTTTTCTTCAAAGTCCATTTTTCAGTTTTTTTTTGTTTTAAGTAAATTGAATATTTCTCAACATTTATTGGTCAAAAATTAGATTTTTTAAAAAGAATTTGGAAATGTTTATTTAATAATTTTACAGTTAAGCACATATTTCAGTCAATTTAGGTTTGTTGAAAACGTTGACCAATCAAATACCAACTTATTTTATCATCGATCTGACAAATGGGTCAAGCAGTTTCAAATAATGAAGACACAAACCAAAGTGATTACCCAGATAAATTAAAATTTCTTAATTATAATATATTGGTTTTGGGAGGAACTGAATCAGGAAAATCAACAATTGTTTCTCAAATGAGAAGATTTTCAGGAATAACAACGAAATTATCTGGAATACAATTTTACAGGAATATTAAAGATAACCTTTGTTTTAATGAAAAAGAACTCAAAGTGTTCTTGCCGTTTATCCGAGAAAATATTTTCACACTAACAAAAGAGTGTTTAAAAACGATGAAAGAAAAAAAACTCTTTTTTGACAACGAAAATAATCAAGTAAATTCAAAAAAAAAGTTTAATTTATTAGGAATTTGCTGATTTATTCTTGGCAAACGATATGGATGTTGAAAAACTTTTCATGGTTCAAAATATAAAAAAATTGGCACTGCTATGGAATGAACCTATTATTAAATCTGCATTAAAAAAGTTTGGGAATGTGGATTTCCATTTACACGATGGTTGTGACTAGTAATTTACAAAGAAATTTTTTTAACATTATTCGTAGCTTGTTAGAGCCAAGAAATATAATCAGATTTAATAATTCAAAACCTGAATTAGTAGAAGAGGACATTGTTCATTGTTATCGTAAAACCAATATCTTTGCAAAAACAGTTTTCCAATTCGAAAGTTTGAATATTCAATTTTTTGACACAGACGGTAATTCTTGATTCTTTTTCTTTTAAATCAAAAGGTCAATTACATACCCAACAAAGTAAATTTCAAAGTTTCTTGGAAAAGAAGACTTTTCGATACATAATTTATGTTATTTCGTTATCCAATTATCACAACAAAAAAAAATTCAAAGAATCACTGGAATTATTCGAAAGATCAGTTCAAAGTATTGAAATTAATCAACTTCCTTGGTTATTGATATTCAATAAATTGGATATTCTTGAAAAGAATGAAGTTAAATTCCCTTTGAAAAATTATTTCGATGATTTTCATGAAGATATGGAACCTGTTGAATTTCTAACTGAAAAATATTTGAATAAAATTCAAAATATCAAATATGACAAAGAGATTTCGTGGGTCTATGATCAAAATGGAATTGTTAGAATTCTGAAAACATTAGAAGAAAATATCAAACCACAATAAACATTTCAAACCAAAAAACTGAAACTCTTCATCTCCTTCTTTAATAAATATATTAAATTTTGATTAAATTCTTGAAGTTTTTATTCAAGAGTTTTGATTCGTTTATTTTTGAATTTTCTTGTTAAATCTTGAAATATCATCATCTAATTGTTCACTGGTTGAAATTGAACTGAAAATATTTTTTGATGGTTGTTTGTCATTGTCTTTTTTCATTTCTTTAATAACTGATTCAATTGCCATTTCAAAAACTTGTTTAACATTTTTTTGACTCAAAGCAGAACATTCAATAAAACCAAATGCACCAATATCTTTTTGAAGTTCGATTCCCATTTCTGTTGTTATTGGAGATTCTTCTTTTTCTCTCAAAATTATTAAAGTTACAATATCTTCTCTTAGGTCCAATTTAGTACCTACAAGAACAATTGGAACTCCTGGGCAATGTTTTTTGATTTCATTTTCCCATTTGTTTTTTATATTTCCAAATGAAGAAGGATTGACTATTGAATAACAAAGAAGAAAAACTTCAGTATCTGGATAAGAATATTTCCTCAAAGATTCATAATCATCTTGACCAGCAGTATCCCATAGACTTAAAGAAATCAATTTATCATTCCATACAACATTAGCTTGATAATTATCGAACACAGTTGGTAAATAATCATCTGGAAATTTGTTATGAGCAAATGAATTCAATAAACATGTTTTTCCAACAGCTCCATCACCAATAGAAACTAACTTTATGGAGTAATCTTGTTCCATACAAAGATGTTTGCGAAATTTGAAGAAAATGATTGGATGGAAAAAACAAAAACAATTGAAAGAGATTTCATTTTAAAAAATGAATTTTGGAACAAAAAATTCTCAGATTTTTCATCCAATCGTATTGTGTGTTCAGTTGTGATGGCATCATTGATGAAAAAAATTTTTGTTGAGACAAAACAGAGTGAGCCCTCTACAAATTCACTTGAAAATAAAAAGAGAACTCTAAAGAGTCCAACAACACCAAGAAGTCCGAAACCAAAAAGAAGACATTCATTGTTAATTTCTCAATGTGACACTGAAGAACCAGAATTGGATCCAAAACCTCCACAAACAGTATTACTGACTTATAGAAAAACAAAAAGTATGCCTTCATTTTTTGGTTCTATTGGAGATGGTTTTCGTGATAGTTCAGAAGATGTTGATGAAATGATAAAAGAACTCAATCCTCAAAAAGAAATACCAAACGCAACATATGAAGGATATAGCATAAATTTTTTATCAGTTTTCACTCATAAAGATATGAAATTAGCCTTCAAATCTCATTTAGAAGAAGAATACGCATTAAGTAATTTATGAAAAAAAATTGACATTCTACAAAGATAATTTTGAATTCATTGAAACTGTAAATGATTTTCCTGATGATAAAGAAGAAAACACAATTGAATCATTTTACCAAATTTTCAATTTTTATGTGATTAGTGAACATGAAAGAAGTTTAAATATGAGTGGAAGAAAAATTGAAAAAATTTGTTCAAGAATTGACTTGAAAAATAATACTTGGACAATAGAAGAAACACCAAAAGAGATTTTGACTATTTTAAAAAACATTATAATGACTGATTTGTATGAAGATAGTTTTCAAAGATTTTTGAGAAAACAAACTACTTATGATTTGATTTGTGAAAATTTAAAGAACGTTGATGTTATTTCAAAGAAACCTGAATATTGTGTTTTGTTCAAATTGATAAAATCTTTTTATGGATCTGAATTAAATGATCGAGAATTATTAACTATTTCAATGAGATTATCAAATGATGACTTATTAAAACAATTTTATCTGAATGAAGAAGTGTTAAAAATTAATGAGGATAATGAAGTTTTATTGATAATGATTGAAAAAAAGAGACCTATTCGACCAATTAAAAAAATTAAACAATACCTTTCTCCTTTGGTATTGGAATGGTTTGAACCAGAATTTTATCAATCCTGTATTTCAATAAGTGATGTATTATTGAACTTTGATGAAGATGGATTGTGTATTCCAAGGAAGAATTGCACCAATGAAGCAGTTTTCGTTGTTAAACTTGGAAGTGTCAAAATCACAGATGAAAGTTTGAAAAAAGTTTTGGATTGTATTGTGATATGGAATACCACTAAAAAATATTCAACAAAGTCGGGAGATAATCTAAGTAGTTCAAAAAAGTTCTCTGAAAATTTGATTGAACATTTGGGTATTACACTATCAAATGATTCTTCAAAACTTCTAACCAGTTTTTTCTTGAATCATAAAAAATTTGTTCCTACCGAGAAGTTTAAAAAAAGTTATCAAATGAAAGAGAAATTTAGGTTGTTTGATTCTCATGAGAGTTTAGATGAATTCATTAACAAATTAAAAGAAATTGATTCAAAATTTGAGAATTTCACAGATGATATTAATTATTTGAAGTCTTTAGATCAAGCTTTTTGGATGAGATATTTTTCAATGCTCCAGGAATCTAATAGAGATCTAAAAGAACAAGAATACATGAAATTGAAATTATCAAAAATCTGTCCATTTTCAAATGAAATTGAAATCAAAACATCAAATGAATTAGTTGAAATAATACCAAGTGAATCAACAATTCCTGAAATCATCATCAAATTGTGAAATAATACCTTTACAAATTTGGAAATTTTTTATGTTGCTGTTGAAATCACTAATTCCAATAAATCAATTTTTTATTGATTTTTTAAAACATAAAAGATTGTATGACCAATGTTTTCAGGTGAAAAAACAGCTTCTGTATTATAATCAAATAACGCCCTAATTGGTTCTTTATCTGTTGAATAATGGAAGTTATGATAACCATCTTGAGATACTTCCGAAGCAGAATGTAAAATAATCATTCCATTTGTTGTTAAATAATGAATTTTCAAATATTCATAAATTTGAACATGATTGAAAATTCCATCAATTGAATTAGCAAAGATGATGATATCATATTTTTCAGCATTCGGTTTGTAAATGAATTTCTTATCTGTTTCATAAATAATTTCAATTGTACCTGAATCAAACCAATTTTCAAAATCAGGAAAGAGATATTTCTTTGAATAGTCATTAATCTTTTTATCAAGATTAACAACAGAAATCTTTTCGATTCCTTGAAATAAATTTGATTTTGCAATTCTTGCAAGGATGCTTAAACTCTCATCACCAAAAATGAGAATTTTCTTTCCTTTTGATTCTTTAATTTTTTGATAATAAAAGTCATTATGATTTGGACTATTAGCAACATAAGTAATAGTTGAATCCATAATTAAACCTTTTCCAAGTTCTTTTGAATCAAAAAAAAGAGCTTTGTATTTTGAATCTGTCCATTCAAGTATTTTAGCACCATGAATGAATGTATATTCATCATTTGTACGAGCTACTAAATCACCTTTTGTGTAATTGGCATGTTCCCCAACATAATCTTCATTTGAATGTTTATATTCAACTGTATATTCTTTTGGATTGAAATGATGAACAATTAATTCTAAAGCATTGAAAAAGTTAATATCAGATCTATTGACATTCAATTCAAACATGATTGAATTTTCATCCAATGAATGAAGTACAACTTCTGCTTTGTCGAATGAAATTTTTCCTTCCAACATTCCATCCCTCATTGACAATTTTGAAACAAAATCTTTTTCTTTTTCTGATGAAGTGAATTCAATCATTCTTTCAATTTCTCTTTTTAATAATTTTTCATTTGAAAATTGATCCAAATCAACACCTTGCATTTTCACTTTGAAGAAATTTTTCAACGGAAAATAATCATCATGAAGGATAGTCAAATGAGTACCATAAGTAGTATTTAAACCATTTTTTGTGATTGTTAAATCAAATTTATGTTTTTCCATTGGTTTGAAGAATGAATGTTTCTTGTTTTTATGATAAAGGTAAAAAACAGTGTGTCCAATATATTCAGGAGTATATTTGTAAAATGGTTTTGTATCAAATAATTCTGATGATTTTGGATGTCTTACATACTTCAAATCATCTTCATTTACATGTACATCTTCTGTTTTCTCTTCTACTAAACCATATTGCATTAATATGTAAGTATGTGGTTTCATGTGATAATCTAAGAGTTTCTTAAAGTAATTACGTTGAAATAATTTTAAAGAAATCATAATTTCTGGGTCAGTTGTGTCCTTGAAATAACGAATTTTAATTGGTCAATGAATCTTACCATCAGAATTGCATCATATTGAACATTTTTATCTAAATCTAAAACATATTTGTTTGCATCTTCAATTTTAATTTTGATTTTTGGATCATTTAACCATTCAGGATCTTTTTGATGAAAAAACTTTTTAGAAATTTCAACAACATCCTTATCAATTTCTACTAATGTAAAAGAATTAATATCATTCCATAACTCAGATTTAGCAATTTTTTTTAAAATGACTAAATCACCACCACCTATTTTTTGTGAATTTTTTATTTTCTTCTTACCAATCATGAGAATATCTTTTGGTTTTGTTTTTTCAACTTGGTCATAAAAAACATTTGTATAATTTCCTAAGGCTTCACAATATTGTGTAATTTGATCTAAAATTAAACATTTTCCAGCTGTTTTTGTGTTTATAATCATAGCTCTTTGAAATTTTGTTTTTTCATAATGAAGAATATCAGCATGATGCATAATGACAGGTACTCCAAAACCTTCAGCCAGTAAATCAGTTTCTGTGAATATGTCTGTTGTTCCTTTTTCTAAATATTCCATGGAAACATTTTTTGAGCCAAGAAAATCAACAATCATTCTCATTGCGTTATATTCTTCCCAAAGATGACGTAATTCATATCTTATAGTAATCAAATTCTCTTTTGAATCCATAGAAATAAGTGTGTTTGGTGTTTCTAAAATTCCATTGTACGACTTGTCTGGTTTAACAATTATTTTTGTGGTAATTTTTGTTTCATCAACATTAGAAGTGTATGCTAAAATTTTTTTTATAGGTTCTGTAATATCTGTATCTTTAGTAATAGTTGCATATGGTGAATCATAAATTTTCCAAAGAAACTTTCCAACACGAGGAACTCCTTTTAATAATGTAAAATGTTCTCCATAAGTTGTATTTTCTGAGTTATAAGTCAAGTCACAGTATTTGTGTTCTTTAAATTCTGAAGTTACAAAAAGCACTTGTAACAACGCCGTTACAACGAGAAGACTGATGGTTGATGATCTCATTGGTCTGTCAAAAAATTTTCCGTATCTTATTCATTGGCCAGAAAAATGGTATTCAAAATAGAATTTTGTTTGCATCTTGTCTACTACATGGAATTCAAAGTACAAAAAATTGGTTTATCATCGACAATTTGAATTTTATTGAACTCAAGTTCGAATACTGACCAATGAAATCAGTCCAACAAGAATAATTAACACAATAATGGTTGATACAATGATCAAATGTGTCTCATTAGGAGATGGTGCTGTTGGAAAAACTTGTCTTTTGATTTCATTTGCTCAAAATAAATTTCCAGAAGACCATATACCAACAGTTTTCGATAATTATCTTGCAAATGTTTTATGGAAGCAAAATACAGTTTCCTTAGGACTTTGGGATACAGCAGGCCAAGAAGAATATGAAGGATTAAGAGTATTATCTCTTCCTGATACTGACGTTTTTTTGATTTGTTATTCCGTTGTAAATCCAGTTTCATATTCAAATGTAAAAAATGTTTGGGCAAAAGAAGTAAAAAAAAATTGTCCACAGGCACCTATAATACTTGTAGGAACTAAATTAGATTTAAGAGAAGATGAAAAAGTGTTAAAAGAGATGGCAAATAATGGAGAAAAACCTATAACTCAAGATATGGGAGAACAACTTCAAAAAGAAATTGGAGCTGAATATTTTGTTGAATGTAGTGCTTTGACACAAAAAAATGTCAAAGAATGTTTTCATTTTGCCATCGAGGCTGTTCTGGAACCAATAAAAAAAAAAGAAACAAAAAAACCGACAATTTTCAGCTCTGTTAGTCAAAGCACAGATACTGAAGATATTGATAATTTTCTCAAAAAGAAAAAATAAATCTTCATTTTTATTGGTTCTTTTTCTTTTGAGTTTTGATGGAGGAAGCAAAAACCAAATTGAAATTTGTGTTAGTTGGTGATACATCTGTTGGAAAATCATCTATTTGCTTGGAATATTTCAATCCAAAAAGTTCTCAACAAAGTTATCTTCCAACAATTCATCACACTTTTGAACAAAGGGTTGAAGTAAATGGAAAAAATGTGTACCCTGTAGTTTACGACACAAATATAAATGAATATGATATTTGCGCTCCTGATAAACTCTATCCAGGCACAAATTTTTTTGTACTTTGCTTTAATATTAATGAAAAAAAATCGTTTGAAAATGTAAAAAAATTCTACATTGAAGAAATTGGAAAATACTCACCAGAATCATTTAAAATTTTAGTAGGAACGAAGATTGACCAAAAGGATGAAAATAGTATTACAAAATTGGAAGCTGAAAAATTGTCCAAGGAAATAAATGCAATTGAATATATTGAAACATCTTCATATGAAAGGATCAATATTGATGAAATATTTCTCCATTGCGTTCAATTTTTGTCAAAAAAAAAAAGAAAATCTGATTGCATTTTGAGTTAAAAGTGAATAAATCAATCTATTCTATTTGAATTTGAACAACAGAAAATGCAACAACATAATTTGCAACCTTTTCTTGAATTAAGTCCAAAAACACCACCTAAAATATTTGACTCTGAATAATTTTCATTCTTTTCATGATTGAATAATGGATTCAATTCTAAGTTGATATTTTTACCGTTGTCATTGTTTTGATACAATACTAGTCGATACAAGAGTCTGCCTTCTGTTGAATTTTTAGTTTTTATGAATCTAATGAGTGCCAACCAAAATGTCAATGAAGAGTCAAATGGAATCCAAGGGAACATAGCCAAAGATGTTTTCAATGACTCAAATTTGTAACGAAACAAAAATGTCATCCAAATGTTGACTGTGGAATCAAATGTATCCCCATGTTGAAGAAATGAATCAGATTCAGATTCTTCTTCATATTTCTTGTTTGTGATCATTTTCTTTTCAGAAAATCCAAAAAAAGGCAAGAAATTAACAACCAATCGTTTTTGAAATTCACTGTTCTCCCTTTTGAAAGCAATCAAACTAGTTTTAGGATGAAAAATGACAGCCATTGAATATAATGTATAAATTCTATCTGATTGATGCTCTGGATTTCTAACTGTTTCCTCGAATCGATAGTACAATAAAACTGCTAAGCAAAAAATAAAATCATATTTTCTTCCTTGATAAGAAATCTCTGTTCTTATTAATGAAAGATAAGAATGAAATATCCAAAAGAAACAAATTTGTTTGTACTTTCTTCTTTCTCCATTGCTCCATGTAGATAAATAATTTTCATCTTGTTGATATCTGAACAACAAAAAGATTGAAATGATAATTGAATGGTCAACATAATTGTTGACAAGGTTGAACAATCCATAATGAGGCCAAATCCAACCTAATGATATTAATAACTTTGCAGGGTATTTTTCATATTGGTGTTCCAATGATTCCAACTTTTGGTGAGTTCTTTGATTTTTTTTATATTTGAACAAGTTGGCTTCATCATATTCATAATTGATTAAAAAATAGATGTAAAATATATTTTTAGTAATATGAATACCATGTAATTGATCTGTTCTTGTTAATTGGTATTTTATTAATGAGTATCCATGAAAAAAAAATATCAAAATACAAGTCTCCTTGAGGAACGTATTTTCAACATAAGATATCAATCCAAATATGATAAATTCTTTAGTTTTTCCTGTTTTAATATTGACAAGAAACAATAATATTGTCATTTCGTATCCAGTGAAGTTTCTATTTTCCAAAATGTATGTAAAGGATATTAAAGGAATAAGATGAATAGATTTTTCAATTCCAGAGTATTTTGTATGACATCTGAAGACAAACAATAAACACCAATGATTTGTGGTGATTTCATCATTAAGAGATTGTGACTTCAGATTGTCCAATGATTTGTCAGCTGTAACTCTTTTTGAGTAACCCATCAGTCCAAACAATATTAAATGAAGTTCAAAGTCCAAACTACTAATTTTGAAAGATAAAAATAAAAAGTGATTTTTGATTGTGTATTTCCCAATTGAAAATGATCCATGAATTAAATTCTTCAAAAAACCACCAGGTGATTTATAAATGAAAATTGGAAAAATCCAAATGAAAATTGATTTCATTTCACCTTCTAAACGACTTGTCATCACGAAATAGATTGGAAATAACCAACATCTATAGTGAATGATTTGTTTTTCCACTTGATCTTCATTTTTGAGTTTTTCCACCTTGCTTTGAAAATGAAACAACAATAAATATAATGCTGTTGTCGTTTTTGTTGAATAATAAACAAAAAATGGAATGAACCAAATTGTTTTGATATTTTTATTGGATGCATATCCAATCAACAAATACATCAAACTGACATAAAAAGATTCCTGATCTTTTGATTTCCAAAATAATAATAAAATGGGAAGGAACATAATAAACGTTCCATTTTCTTTTTCTTGATACAGAAATAGAGGAGCAAAGAGCCAAATTGATCTGTTGTTTTTTCCGTCATCTGTTGAAATGAACAATATTAATAAAACAGAGAAAAACTTGTTATTGTTTGATTCTCTATAACAAACAATAACAGAATATACTGAAAAGAATTTGAAATAAATCACGGATGGTATTGGTAGAATAACTAAACAATCAAAATACTCAACCCATCCAAAAAATGGAATTATAATCAAACTTGTCAATGAATAACATTGATTTGGTTTTCTTTCCATTGATATTTCAAATATAGGGAATAATAATAACAAGAAAAATCCATCAAATTTAGCCAACCAAAATACCAAAAGTAAGCAAAGAACGAAATCATATCCTCCAGATGGATTCCAAGTGAACCCAATACCTTTAAACAAATAAATGATTTTTTAAGTTTACCTGACAACAATATTGGAATGGTGATGATATATTCATCATTTGTTGATTTATAACAAGTTGCAATTAAGAATAAAATAAAATTGAAATAATTTCCATCTCTGTTGAAATATAACAACGGAATTATCCCTAAATAATAATTTCTTGAAAGATATTCAAAACCAAAAAAACCAACCAACAGAAAATTGAGAAAAAATTTTGAAGTTGAAAGTTGAATAAAAATCAAAGGAAAAATGGCTAAAACTCGAGTTGTAACTGATTTATAATGCATAAAAATTAACATAAAAAGATGAAACTGAGTGCTCCAGTCACTATAATAAAAGAAAAATGGCAAGATATGTAACCAAGTTGTTGAGTCTGTTTGAGTGAATATTATCAATCCAAAAAATAAAACAATAGTTGTTCTTTCTTTTGTTTTTTTCAAATAAAATAATAAAAATAGTAAATTTAAACTAAAACCATTTCCGAAACTTAAATTAAACAAAAAAGGATGAAAGTCAATGCTGGTGTAATCTGAGTGATGATAGATAAAAAAAGGCCAACAACAAGATGTCTCCGTTTCCTAATTTAAGTTAAAAAAAAAAAATCACTTCATGAGAGAAGAAAGGCCAAAGTTTAATCATCAAAGAAACGTTGATTTGATTGGATAAAAAATAGATCTAGAAATTTATTCAAACCAAACTGGTAAATTTTATTCTTGGGTTTAATTTTCATTCAGTAACTTTTGGCACCTCTTCTGTTCAACCTGTTACATTATTGATTTTTCATAGATTAAAATGACGATGACCATCACAACAAATGAAATAAACAACTCCAACAAATAATAAAACAAATCCAAAAAATCCTTCAAAAATGAAAATTGGAATGAAACATTGAACAAATGTTGCTGTAATAATACCATCTAATTTCAATCCAATCAGCATCAAAGGAATCCAAATAAAACTTGATAATAATATCAAACCCCAAAATGCGCACATTGAGACAACAAAAATACAAAGATCTTTTTCGATAACTGCCATGATCATTGGCAATGAAAACCAAGCAATAAATGGAATATAAAATGGAATAAAAACTAATGACCATTGAATGTTTGTAGTATGATCCAAATTCAATACGGAATAAAGAATTCCCAATCCAAAAAATATCAATGATCCAACTACTGTCAGTACTACTGGAATAGCTTCTGTACCAGCATTACTGAGAGAACTATGTATTGATGGAATATCATTTATAAATATAACTAAAATTGATATCAGTGCTGGTAATAAACAATACAACCAATATTCTTCGTTTCTAAATGCAATCAATTTCACTCCAATTCCAATGATAGTCAGGGGAATGAATAAAAATTGATATCCAAAAAAAACACTAAAAGGTGGTGCCTGAGTTTCAAAGAACTGTGACTGTGTGAAAAATGGAAAATATTCCAATTTTGTGGCAAGATAAAAAAGTGTTAAAAAGTACAGCAAAGAACAAATTGCAAGTGGTACCCAATTTATCAAGAAGTAAAAACCTGTGGTTGGTATTATTCCATCCATGTGTATTGGTAAAATAATTGAAACTATAAAAAGCACCATCATTGTGAATAAACTAAAAGGTATCCAGTAAACAGGGTTATCATATTTACTATAATCTATATATGTTTTATTTCTAACTAATTGAGCATAAGTCTTTGACAAAATTTGATTTTTTCTAAAAATAGAATATTCTAATTTATACAAATTGTCATTTTCTTTCATATCTACAAAATAGTCATCATTTTGCTTCATTTTTGATATTCTATCAAATGAATACGTCGGAAAGTGATAATATTGAAATATTGGCATATTAATCTGTTTAAGATATTTTTGAAATAAATTAGGGTGATTTTCGTCTGTTACAAATTTTTTCCATAAATAATTCGATGCTAAAAACATATTTTAATGAGAAAAAATATTTTTTACATGCAATTTCGAACATTTCTTTGTTAACTGAAGAGACTTGAACTAATGAAGTTATGTCCAGGTATAAAAATATTTCTTCCCATATTTCACGTGGAAACTCGGTTTTTACATTCTGTTGGAAGTTAGTAGATTCATCTTCATATTCTTCTTCTTCATTTGTTAAAAACTGCATGATTGGTGGAATATTAATCATCCAATAATTTCAATTCAGTTACAATGCTGAAGTCTCTATTGAGGAAAAATAATTTTTTAAAAAATACAACTAGAAACTTTACTTACCCAAAAAAAGTTACAATTTATGAAGTTGGACCACGTGATGGTCTTCAAGTAAGAAATAAAAAAATTTAACAAAAAGAACGAAAAAACGGCAGTTCCTGCAGACGTAAAAGTTGAATTTATAAATAAATTATCAAAAACTGGATTAAAATATGTTGAAGCGACAAGTTTCGTTTCACCAAAATGGGTTCCTCAAGTAACAAAAAAAAAATTAATCAAAAAAAGATGGGTGACGGAAAAGAGTAAGAAATTGAAAGAAAAAAAACTTAAATTCTTAAAGAGTATATCAAAAAATAGATAAAGTATCTGGAGTTGAATATCCTGTCCTCGTACCAAATATCCGTGGTTTAGAAACAGCCATTGAATTGAATGTCAAAGAAATTGCAATTTTCATTGCATCATCAGAAGGATTTAGTCAAAAAAATATTAATTGTTCGATATCCGAATCAATAGAACGTTATAAACCAGTTATTTCAAAAGCACTTCAAAATGGCATTAAAGTTCGTGGATATCTTTCCACTGTTTGTGGATGTCCATATGATGGAGAAACACCAGAAGAACAAGTTGCAAATTTAAGTGAAGTTTTGTATAATTTAGGTTTGAAAATCAAATAACTCACTGTTATAGGGTGTTATGAGATTTCTTTAGGTGATACTATTGGAGTAGGAACTCCTGGTAAAGTTTGGAAAATGTTGAAAGCTGTCACTGAAAAAGTACCAAAAGAAAAATTGGCTGTTCATTTTCATAATACTTATGGTCAAGCTTTATCAAATATTTTAGCTTCTTTGGAGGTTTTTTTTTTCTTTTTTTTTTTTTTTTTTTGACTTTTTTAATAGATGGGTATTTCAGTTGTTGATAGTAGTGCAGCTGGTCTGGGTGGTTGTCCTTATGCAAAAGGTAATTTTTTAACATTTTAATTTTTTTTTTTTTTTTTAGGAGCAACTGGAAACGTAGCTTCAGAAGATGTAGTTTATATGCTTCATGGAATGGATATTGAAACAGGAATCAATTTGCATAAATTAATAGAAGCAGGACAATTTATGAATGGATATTTAGGAAAGAAAAATCAATCAAATACAGCAAGAGCAATAATTAACAAAGGAGAACTTAATACTCAAAATTAAAAATTTTTTTAAATAAAATTCTTTCCAGATTGAATGGATTTAATTTGATTGGACAATTTTGTTTTATTATGAGGTTGTTGTTGTGTTCACTTTTTTTTGTTGTTCTGCTCATCAAGTCATCCACAGCTACACCTTATGACGTTTTTGCAATCACCGAAATATCAAAAGGAAATACTTGTGGAGCTGTACAAGAATACAGATTAACCAAAATGAATGTGTGCACAAAAAATAAAAATGAATTTCGAGTTAATTACAGCAATGGAACTTATGTACAATATTTTTCTTGTCCAAAAGCTGGTTGTCAAAATTTGAAAGAGTGTACAATTTTAAAAGAGTATCCGATTGGTCTTTGCTCGGCTTACGGAAAAACTGGAAGTTTAAGTGCTTTCACAAAGTTTCCACATTATTCAATTTCAATTCATCCTTTTATACAAACTTTCAGTTTAATCGGAAATTCATATGAAAGTTGTTCAAATGAACCACACAGTTATATTGCAAGAAAACATCAAACATGTCTAATCACTGAAGATGTTATTTTACCTGAAAGTGATTGTAAATCAACTGAATGTCTTCAAATTCAACAGAAAAAATCAGGACAATTTGTGTGTGGAAATCAAGTTTATTTCTTCCATGGTTATGATAACAATAATTGTACTGGTCCTATGAAAATTTTCAACATGACTGAAAATAGCTGTAAGAACTCTACAGAAGGATATTCAAGAATATTACAATGTAGTGATGCTTCAAAGATTACAAGTTTATTGATGATTGCTGTAATTGCATTTGTTTTAATTTTATTCTAATAAATTTTTTATTTTGGACTTGTTGGAAGATTGTTTAATTCTTTTGTTGATAAATTCATTTTTTCAGGTGGTATTATTGAATAAACTAATTTTGTTAAATTGGCGACTTGTGATTGGAGTTCAACAATTTCTATCCTTTGATTTTCAGTTTCATCAATTAATTGATCAATTAATGAAGATTGTTTTATAATTTTTGATTGTAATGATTTTACATTAATTTCCCATAATTGTGATTCAATTTTTACGTGTAATTCACCTTGTTCAATATTTTCTAATTTTAAACTGTACAATTTCGGTTCACCAACATTTAAATCATGGATGTTAACAATTGCAGTTCCCATTGAGGTGTCTTTAGCAACAACATTTTTATTTAAAACTTGAAAAAAAAGTTGAACTTTTGCTCCAGATAAATTAGCTCTTTTGATTTGTTTTGTGCAATCAAATGTGAATTTTTGGTTGAATTTTGGATTCAAACTTTTATGAGCGACTGTTGTATGATTTCCTGTATTTCCTGGTAAAATATGAACAAGAACAAAAGGATCAGCAAACCTAAGAAAATTAAGAAATCAATTAAGATTACCCATTGATATTTTGAGGTGTTAAATTTTTTGCTTCATGAATATGCACAATGACATGAGGTTTTTCTTGAGGCATTAATGTATTATCTTCACAAGGAGGTTCTGCATTCTTATCAATCCCCAAAATTTTACAAATATCAATAATTTCCAATTGAATATCGGAAATATACTTCATCACTAGAATTCTCATTTCATCAATATCATTTTCATTTGATTTATAAGGTAAAATACTTCCAACATTCGGTGGGTCCTAAAAAAGATTTTTAAAAATTTTTTTTTTTCACACAAGTCGAAAGTAGATGAATGTTCCTTTTGAGTATCCAACTTGATCCATCATGTATTTATGTACATCTGATGCGTTTGTTAATGTTGCTAACATATCTTGAAAAAACTTTTTTGCGGTCTCTGTAAAATTCTTCCTACTTTTTTCATTGTATCCTTCATTTTCTTTATGTTTACCAGAACCAACTGAAACCAAAACAATATCATCATTAGGCCATAATTCATCTGCTTCTCTTTTAGCCAATTTTGATGGATTATAAGATGATAAACTACCTGCATAATAAGTTTTATCATTTATTTCAACAGGTTCAAAAAAAAATGGAGTAGCTGAAATGAAAAACAATTAAAATAATGATAAAATTACCAGTAGTAGCTCTTAAAATTGGAATCATTGAAATATTCTTATGTTCTTTTTTAAAAGTACCTTTATAACTTTGTGGAGGTATTTCAAATGGAGATTCATAATTTCTGAAAGCATAACTATAATAACTACCTATAGACGAAGTTCTTGAAGCTACTGCGATACATTTTGTTTCATATTGGAAAAAGTCACCTAATGTTCTTTCACCACAAAAATAATCCTTCAAACATTTTTCTAAAACATTGACAGAGTACCAACCAGCATTTTTTAAGTTTGAAATATGTGTTATTTTTGAAGCAAATGAAGTAGAATCAAAGACATCTTCACCTATTTCAATGAAAATATCATGGGCTTTGTCAAGTGTAATCCCACTTGTTAACATAAAAGCAAGAATACCAGAATTACCTGTTCCTACAATCAAATCAAAGATATTGTGAATCTAAACAATGAATAAAATCTTCTTTTTTTTTTTACTCTTCTGTGTGTTTGTTTTTCAATTTCTTTTAATATTGTGATAATACCTTGAACTCTCATTCCTCCTCCATCTAAACTTAGTACATATTTTTTTGATTCATCTTTTTCAAAAGGATGAAAATCCATTGAAAAAATGTCAGAAAGGTTTGAAGAATTTCTTGGTGATTTTTTTGATGTTGAAACATTTCTTTCAATAAAACGTGGTGATTCTGATGGAATAATATTTTCTGGTAGAGAAAGACTCCTTGGGTCTGAATCAACTTCTTCGATTTCTTCACAATTGGACATTTTGTTGATTGGTGGATTTCACCAATCAAAAATTCTTAAAAAACTCAAAGTATCCGAATAAAATGATAATTATCAACTTCTTTTGAAAATTCTTCAAGTTATTTTTTAAAACCAATCAAAAGAAAGCACAATGTCAACAGATCAAGAATTGATGAGTTGTGTTCGTAATATGTATTCTGAAGATTCAGTCGTACAATATCAAGCTGTGTCAAAGTTTAGAAATTTGGTTTCTGTCTGTAAAAAAAAAAAAAAAAAAAATTTAAAATCACTTCAGCTCAAAACCCACCGATAAAACTAGCAATTGAACTCGGAGGAATTCCTTTGTTAGTTAAACTATTAAATAATGATGATTCAAAAATACAATTTGAAGCAGCTTGGGCATTGACCAATGTTTCTTCAGGTGATTCAGAAGATGTTGAATGTGTATTCAACTCAGGTGCAATTTCTTCATTAATTAGAATTATTTCATCATCAAATGTATCATTTCTAGTTGAACAATGTACTTGGTGTTTGGGAAATATGGCAGGAGATTCCAATAAATACAGAGATGCATTAATCCAAGCAAACCTATTAGATCCATTAATTAAATTATTATCTTCAACAAAAACAGGGATTCTCCGGTAATATTGATAAATTCTTTTAAAATTTCAAGAAATTCAATTTGGAGTATTTCTAATCTGTTGCGTGGTTCACCTTCACCATCTTTTGAAGATGTCAAAGTCACCATTGCACCACTTTCAAAATTTTTATATTCCAATGATGATTATATTTTATGTGATGTAATGTGGAGTTTTTCATATCTCTCAAATGGTTCAGATGAAAAAATTCATGAAATTTATCAATGCAAAGTTATTAAACAAATTATTAAATTACTGGGATCGAGAAATGACAACGTGGTACTTCCAGGATTGAGAACAATAGGAAATCTTGTTAGTGGAAAAGATTGCTTTGTCACTGATGAAGTATTGAAGTTTGGTGGTTTAGATGCTATTGCAAAGTTACTACCAAACAAATTATTTAAAAAGGAAGCCATTTGGTTTTTTTCAAATATATCTGCTGGAAATACTCAACAAATTGACCATATGATATCATCAGGTATTTTTGTAATATTAATGTCAATGATACCAAAAGAGACAATCGATGTGGTCACCGAAATTTCTTGGACTATTTCAAATCCTGTTTTAAATGCAGATGAAAAACAAATTAATTATTTGATTTCAAATGGTTTGTTAGATTCTTTTGTTTCAATTATTGTTCGATTTCATAAAATGGATGACAAAAAAGTTCTTGACCCAATTTTTGAAGCTCTTGAAATTTTGTTTGAAAAAAATGAAAAATATTGTAAGAATTTTGAAGAAATAGATGAAGGCAAATTTTTGAAGAATTTTTTGAAAGGAATGAAATCTAAAATCAAGAAATGATATTTAACAAATACCAGGAATAAAAAAGTTTTGTTTCTCTGATGAATTCTCAATCCCTATTGGTTGATTCTTTCAAAAACTGTCATAAAAAATGAAATTCTTTATTCATTTTCTGTTTTAACATCAAAAAAGATTAAAATTATCAAAATGGTCAAAAATACTCCAAAAGATGCAAAAAAATCCCATGAATAAACTACTTTTGAATATTTGGGCTTTGTTTTTCTTTTTTTTGAGTCAAGATGCATATGTTTTTTCTTTTCATTTTTCTTTATTATTTTGAAATAAGTATCAGGTTTTAAAATCCGAAATTGATAATTTTTCATTAATGAAGTTCTTGAACTGTTACCACTCTCAGTAATATTTGAAGCATTTCTAGCTTCTGAACTTGAAACTTGGTGTTTAGATTCTCGGGATTTAGGTTTAGATTTGTTCATTGTTTTGATGTAGTTGTGATTGGATTAAAATATCTGAGGCCAAGAATATTTTCAATTTTTTGTTGGAAAGAAATAATAATTTATTAAGAATTGTCCATCAACAGCCTTATTGTTTAAATAAATCTTGTGAATTTTCAAATTGAAATGAAGTCCAATCAAATTTTCTTTCATTAATAGGTAATGGAGTTGAAACTACATCCTTTTTATCATCTCTTAAATTCTTCCAAAATGAATGAGTTTCAAGAACTACTTCAGTTGCATATTTTTTATTTTTGCATTCACCATTAAAACCATATTGATTTGGTTGTTTTCCAGTACAAACTTTATAAACTCTTAACCATTCTCTAATTGAATCAATAAGACCAGGAATATGTTTTTCAATATCTTCAACATCATTTAAATCTTTTGAAAGAGGATCTGAAACTTGAATAGTCAATACTTTCCAATCAGTTTCTCCATCATCAATAAGAGCCAAGACACCAAGAATTTTAACTTCAACTACACCTCCAGATGGTACTTGTTTAGTTCCAATTTCAATAACATCAATTGGATCATTATCACCTGGTTTTCCTGTTTCAGAAATATGATTTGGATCTTCCCAAGTCTGAGGAAAAGCACCATAATTAAATAACATATCACCATGTTGATAGTATCTTAACTTTCCATTTTTGACATCTTGTTTTATTGGATTGTAAAGTTCTTTTGTGGCAATTTCAAACTTTGCTCTTGTCCATTTTGGAATTTCACAGAGAAAATGAAAGATTTTTCCTTTTTCTCCATGACCTAAAGCGTATAATGGAATATCATGCCAAGGTGAAATTTTTTGTTTCTTTCCATTTTCAGCTTCATAGTAATAAAATATTCTTGATTTAAGTGTACCAAGTTCACCTTCATTCTCAATTTTTAAATGTTTCAAGTCAAAATTTTCAACTTCACCACTAGCAAATTTGAAGGTTGTTTGACGGAATTTTGATGATTTTGAACCCTAACAAAAGAAAAACGAAATTTAATTTTTTTTTTTTTTTACTTTGTGAGTTTTGACCCACCATGAAATAAATTCATCTAAAGAGAATGTATTTGATTTGTTATGGTCAATTTCTTTCATCATTTTTTCTGACTCTTCTAAAGTAATTGGTTCACCTAAAGAAGCATGAATATTTTTGAGTTCAGAAACTTCAAGTTTTCCATCATTATTTTCATCATATAACTCAAACATAGCTTTCTAAAAATTTGAGTTTTTTTCTTTGTTTGTACCATGTACTTGACAGTTTTAATTTTTTTTTTTTTTTTTACTTCGTAGTCTGTGTGGCTAATAATTTCTTGACCAACTTTAGTTTCTTTGTCTTTAACGAATTCTTGTAAAAGGGCAAGGTCTTGTTTTAATTTTTTGTTTTCTTCAACGATTTTTTCTGTGTCGCTCATTTTTATGTTTTGTCCAATGAGATTATGATTTATTTTTATCCAATAAATTTTTGCATGATAAAAAAAGAAATAATGAAGAAAAAATATGTAAATTAGATGAAAAATTGGGATTTAGTTCTGGGTCATCCAAAAAAGGAAACGAAAAAAATTCAAAAAATTTTTATCTAATGTTCCACATTAAAGGAATTAATACTCCTGCAATCGCAACCAAGGAAAGATTGATTGGTAACCCAATTCTTGTATAATCCAAGAAATTATAGCCACCTGGAGCTTGAACCATTAAATTTGTTTGATAACCAATTGGTGTCGCAAAATTTGATGATGCTCCAAGAGCAACTCCAAGTGCTAATGGTTTCAAATCAACTCCAGTTACTTGTGCCAATGAAACAGCAAATGGAAATGCAATAGCAGCTGCAGCATTACATGTAATAGTAAACGCTAATAATTGAGTGATAGCAAATAAAACTCCAGGTAAAATATAATTTGGCATGTTGAGTTGTAAAATTAAATTGGAAATATCCAAAGATAATCCTGATTTGTCAATTCCTTTACCAATAGCAAATGATGAACCAATCAAAATGATTAAACCCCAATCAATTGATTTATAAGCTTCAACACCATCTAAAATACCAAATAATATCAATAACAAAAATGCACTTAATGCAGAAAAGAACATAGGAACTCCAATTGTCGCAGCAATAATCATACCAATAAAAATAGGCATACTTAAATATTGAATCCATGACGCATTGAAATACTTTCCACAAAGTTTGATTTTAATTTTCTTTTTCAATTCTTCATTTCTATTGGACCTTGAAATAACATAAAAATGATTGGAGTCCATCCAAGCTTGATAGAATGATGATTTTGATAAAATCAAAACTGCATCACCAGATTTGAATTCCATTTCTTGTAAACTTTCT
Source organism: Neovahlkampfia damariscottae (assembly GCA_016618085.1). Taxonomy (NCBI): domain Eukaryota; phylum Heterolobosea; class Selenaionea; order Neovahlkampfiida; family Neovahlkampfiidae; genus Neovahlkampfia; species Neovahlkampfia damariscottae. Next base: position 28,095 of record JABLTG010000079.1, read on the forward strand.
TTGTGATCATCACGTCTCATTGCAATAACTGAAGCAGAATATTTTGATTGAAAAATTCCATCTTTTACTTGAAATCCTAAAACAGGTGATTGATGTCCTAAAACAACTTCAAAGAATTCAATTGTATCAGGTCCTTTTGATTCTTTGAATTTAAAAAATGAAACCAATTTTTGCATGAATGTTTTTTCTTCAACAACTTCTACATTATCAACTTGTTCAACTGAACTTATTTCATCATTATCTGTTGTAATTTGTGATGTCTCATCATTTGTTTCTTCTTGATCATATTTTTGTGGCGTTGATGTCAAAAGAGCTTCTTTTTCATCACCATTGATTGATGATTGGTCAATACTAAAACTGAGACTTCTTTTCAAAACATCTTCCATTTTACTATAGTTAATCATTTTTGAAATATCATTTGCTTGACCTGAAATGATTAAAACATCTTTTCTTTGAATTTTTTCATTATCTTCAACAGGAGCAATTCTTTCAGATGCTTCTTCAGTTTTTCTTAAAATTTCAATAAATTCAATTTTATATTTTTTTTTTAATTTTGAAACTTGACTTCCTCTTAATTTTGGAGCTTCTCTGACATCAATTTCTGCAATGAATGATTTTCCTTCTTTTGTCAATGATTTCATTAAACCAATTCTATCAGGTAAACAAATAAATGCAAAAATGAATAAATAAAGAATTGTGAAAATTGCTAAGAAAATACCAACATAACCTACTTCAAAAAAACCGAATCCTAAAAAATGTGAACTTTAACGTTCAAAACTAACCTAATGAAGGATCAATTTCTTCTAAAAATCCATGAACAAGTAAATTTGTTGATGTTCCTAAAAGACTACACATACCACCGACAACAGTCGCAAAACTTAAAGGAATTAAAAATTTTGAAGGTGAATAATTATTCTTATCACACCAATCAACAATAATTGGAATGAACAATGCAACAATTGGTGTGTTATTAAAAAATACTGAAAGTGATGAAACGAATAACATGATAATAAACAATGATATTCTTGGATTTTTGAAAACTAAAACATTTTGTGAAATTCTTTGTAAAATACCAGTATTTGAAACTGGTTTAACGACAGCAAATAAAACAGCAATAGTTAACAAACCTTCATTTGAAAATCCAGAAAGAAAATCTCTTTTTTCAATGATACCAACATAGGTAATAATTGTTGAAGCAAATAAGAAAGTGAAATAAGGAGGACGTAGACCAAGTACCAAAGATACTAACATAACACCAACTACTCCTAACATTGTCCATTTTTTCCATTCAACAATTTTTGGTTTTTTTCCTTCACATAAACTATAAACAACAGCAGATAACATTTCATCTTTGGATGTGATGATTGATAAAGTAACTTTGTCATCATATAAATCTGAACGAAATTTTGATGAGTTTGTAAATTTTAAAATCTCAGACATTGGAAAACGTGGACTAATGAGTAGTGTGTTAATTAAATTTTTTTTACTTTTTCAAAATGATTGAATTGTTTCTATTTTGAGGTGATAATATTATCGATGAAATTTGTGTTGAGTTATCCATTTGAAATACAGAACAACGTAACGAAAATTTGTTTGCATTTCCTTCAACTTTAAAAATTCCTTTTACAATGTCAACTGTTTTATTTCTATCTTGAATTGTAACTTCAAAAACATTTTTGTGAGCACTTCCATATGAAAATAAGCATAAAAATAAAATCAGAAGATGCAGTTGATGGTTAAAAAACATTGAAGAATGTTTTGACCAATCAAATCGTTTCTAAAACAAAATGGAAGAAAAAATCGGTTTTTGAGGATGTTGATTCAAATCAAGAGAAAACTAAAAATACTCCAATTTTTCTTGAAAGATCTCAGTTTTATTTTTAGAACTGCTGATTCTCCACATTTGATGTTCAAATGGATAATTTTGGTAAAATTCATATTTTTGATATGACTTAAATTTAATTCCATTTTTTTTTGAATGATCAACAGCTAATTTAATCCATTTCTTTCCTTGAGCATGATTGGAGGTGTGAGGACCACATACTTGATATCCTTCGTAATATGTTGTTGCATATTGAGTATCAGAGACTGGATATGTTGAAGAGGAGTATAATTTGATCATTTCTTTGACAATTCTAATACATTCTCTGGCAATTTTCACTGTATTTGATTGGAAAGATAATGATCCAAGTCTTTCATTGAAATTACTCATTTTTTGAATTTTTTCTTCTTCTTCTGGATTGTTACATCTCGAGCAATTGCAATTTATTCCATAGACAACACTTAATTTTTCTGCTCTTTCTTTTTTGTTCATGAAAAACCCACAATAGTTGATTGTGATTTCTTCGCCTTTTGAGATTTTTCTCAATGCCACTAAAACTTTTGCTCCATTATCTTCATCAAATAAATGATAGGCTTTGCTACTACATTCATGATTCACTCTTGCCATTGCAAGACAAATGTTGCTGTCCAGTATCATCACCAAAACCATTTTTCAAAAATCTTCCATCAACATACTTGTCATTACTGCTAGAGCTTAAAGTTTCAAAAATTTTTCTTTCAGATTTTGTGAGAATATTCATGTTCAAATTCATTGTTTCGAGTTTAGGAACTTTGATCACAGGTCTTTCAACCATAATACATTCTGATCCTTTAAAGTCACGAAGAGAAAATACTCCGAAGCCTTTTTTTCCATCTGTGCATTCTTTTATTTCCCAGTGCTTATTGAATTCTCCTGATTTTCCACAATAGTGTGAAGTCTCCAATCACTTTTTTGGCATTCCAGTGAACAAATTGGTCTTCCACATTTACATTTTTTCATGTTTTCACTGTGGTCATAACAATAAGAACAGAAAATGATGAGGAGGGATTGGTCAATACTATTTAAGCCAATGAATTTCGTTTATGTTGTGGAAATTTCCATGAAACTTTTTTGTGAAATTTAAAATAGAAAGCTTACAATTTTATTCCCTTACAAAATTGAAATTCATATCTGATAAATGAGCAATTCTTTCATTTTTCATTCTCAATTTATGATACATTCCTTCTAATATCATTTGAATATCAATATCTTTTTTAAATGAAGAATCAATAAATTCTAATACCTCTCTATTATAATCTAAAGAATCAACAACAAATTTTAAATCAAATTGTAATTCCTCTGATGCAAAAATGAAAGAATAAGCTGTTTTCTTAACTGCTTCCATCATCACTAATCTATCATTTTTTAATCTATCTGATATAGTTTCAATGAAATTTGCCTTTGGTTTAGTTAAGTTTTCTAAAACAAATAGCACTAATTCTCTGTCATCTTTCAATTCCATCGACGCATGTACTAAAGATTTCGGATTACATGAAACGGCAAGTTCAACCAATTCTCTATCATTTTGATATTTTTCTTTCAATTTTGATAAATAACTTGGTAGTTTTTGTAAAATTAATTTAACCATATTTCGATCTTTTAAAATACTGTCTTCAAATTTCAAATCAATGGAATATGGAATGTCACAATTATTCAGGAACAGCTCCATAAAATCCATGTCTTCCTTCAAATAAAGTGGAATGTGGAAATAAGATATTCTCGCTTTCTGTTCAATCAATAAAATATATTGCTCTTTTGTTAATGAATAATTTTCTAATATTTCTGGTTTCTGGATCAATGTTTTGATAGTTAAATCCATATTCTTAACAGGTACATATTTCAGTAAATCCGGATTTATCATTAAACATTCTTCTAAAAAATTTTCATCCTTCCAAATCTCTAACATATTGTCCAATGAAAATGAACCAGGTGATTTCTCGACCAGTTTACGTATTACATCCTTATCATCCAAAAAATCTTTCAAATATTTTAAATTGAAAATCTTCTCGCCTGAAATTTTAGGAAGGAATTTATCAACACATTTTATCATGAAATGTTTGTTTTTTTTCAATATTTCAGAAGCATATTTGAGGTAGTTCTGTTTTGAACCTATAGCTACTGATAATACCTCTTCATCGTTTTCAAACATTGGGTGGTATTTTTCAATTAATTTAAAATCAAAACAGTTGATAATCAAATCTCTGTAAATTTTTTGGTTAAATTTGTTTTTTGTTTTTTCTGATTCTTCATCATCAGAATCAGAATTGTCAAAAAAACTTCCAAATTCCATTTCCAATTCATCTTTATCTTCTTGTAGTTTTTGTTCTTTCATTCTTTTTTCCTGCAAAGACCAGTTGTAAAATTAAATTTGAAAAAACAATTTGATTGGTCAGTTAAGCTAAAAATAAATGTTTAAATCAACAAGAGGAGGTAGAGGTGGTAGAGGTGGTAGAGGTGGTTTTAGTGACTTTTTGAATACAAAAAATAATATTCCTACTTTAAGTACAAAAGAGTTAAAAGCCAAATACAAAGAAGAACTGGTTCAAATAAAAAACATGGGTTTTTCAAATGAAGCTTACATTTTGAACTCTTTAAATGTTTGTAAAGGAAATGTAGAAGAAGTTGTTAACTACTTACTTTTAAATCCACCACCACCTGAAGAAAAAGTTGAAGTTAAAATTATTGAAGACTTGGAAGAGATTGACCAAGATCCAGATGATTGGTTCTTGTTAAACCAAAATAATTTTCAAGCTCCTTTAGATGGACATACAATAATTATGGCAGAAAATAATTTAATTTTTTATGGTGGGCTTGAAAATAGAAAAACAACATCCAAAACAAAATTTAACAAAAAAATTTCATCATTTGATTTGAAAACAAAAAAATGGAGAATTTTGTCAAATGAAATTCCAGAAGGTATTCAAAATCACACATGTATCTATTACAAAGACAAAATGTTCATTTTAGGCGGTGAAAATGATTCAGGATTCGTCACAAATAATTTTATTTCTTTTGACATAAAATCATCAAAATTTGAAGAAATTAAAGTCCACCCAAATTTTAAACCTCGATCAGATCATTGTTGTTCAGTTTTTAATAGTAAAATGTATGTATTTGGTGGTCAAGATGGAAATGCTCAATGTTTAAATGATTTATGGATTATTGACTTAGAAAGAAATGAATGGAAAGAATTACAAATTCAAGGAAAGAAACCAACCCAAACAATTGGTTGTTCAATGGAAATTGCACAAAATCAAATTTTCATTCTTGGAGGTACTCACCAAAAAAATTATTTATTTTATCCAATAGGAACTGACTCACAAAGAACATCTGGACATTTGTATTCCATAAATTTATTAGAATCCACTTTGAATTTTAGTTTAAGAAAATCAACGTCATCAAATTTCAAAGGATTTCACCACGGATTATTTTGTAAAAATGATGAAAGAAGTTTAATTGCATTTGGTGGTGAAAACAAACACAAATCAACTTATTTTGACAATATCTATTACTACCATATTGACAAAAATGAATGGGAAGAGATTCATCCAACAATTGAAGTTCATCCAAGATCACATCATTCTGGAATCATACATAATAATCTTTTGATTATTTTTGGTGGATCAAATAATTCAAAAACATTTGATGATTTATATGCGATGAAATTGCAAAATATTAACCAAGATAATTCTTTGTTTAATTTATATTACAAAGGAATTCAATCTGATTGTGTGGTCAAATTTGAAAATATTCAATTTGATTTGCACAAAATATTCATGGTCCAATCAAATCATTTCGAAGATTTACTGGAAAAATCAAATGAAATTAAGATAATTGATGAATTTACTCCGAACCAATTCCAAAAAATATTACCATTTTTTTATGGTTTTGAAATCTCAGTTGATAGTAATGAAGCAATGGAATTAGTTCACTTTGCAAAATTTCTCGAATTTGAAGAATTAGAAGTGTACATTTTAAATCAATTGACAGATTTAAAACCAAAAGAAATTCTAGATTTATTAGAAAAATCAGATGAATTTATTAAAAAAAAATATAAAAAGAGATTCATGACCGAAGACAATTTAATCAAATTTTGTTTAGAATATTTTCAATTGAATTATGAAAAGTATGATGATGAAGAATGTTATAAGAAGTTAAATTCATTGGACAATGATTTATATATTTCGTTAATTACAGCTGAAAAGAATGAACAAGATGGATTAATTCAAAAATCAATTTTAAGAGATGAAGAATTTTATGAATTTATGAATCATGCAAGAAGTATACAAGCCTATACAGATGCTTATTTGATATCAAAAGAAGGAGTTAAATTTCCAATTCATAAAGTTATGTTTTTTAATTCAAATTTGAGTGATTCAATGAAAAATGAAAATAAAGTTCACCTTGAATGTCCAATGCAAATAGTAGAACTTTTGATCAAAACAGTTTATCATGATAGTGATGTTGAAGTGCCACAACATTTGGAAAGAGATTTTACCAAATTTGGAAAAGAATATAATCTTATTTCAAGTGAAGATGTTGTTGGTGGAGTGAAAGTAAGTCTATTAATTATTAATTTTTAGTGCAAATACTCATTTGATTTTGATACAAATGGTATTCTTTATTATATTGGTTCGAATGGAAGAAAATCTGATTGGACAAATCCAATGACATCAAATCTTGTTAAAGTGACAGGTATAGGACATACCTCTGTCTATGGAACATTCGATATGTTTGTAGGAAGAGTAAATTCAAATTTATGGATGTCTTGTAATGATGTTGGATCATACATTTTAGATTTAGGAGAAGGAAGAAAAGCATTGATAGATTATTACACCTATCGTCATTTCTCTCAATCATGTTGTTATCCAAAGAATTGGAGTTTGAGTGGATCAAATAATAACAAAGATTGGGTTGAATTATCCAATCATTTCGAAGTACCAAATACTTCATTCACAACTTCAAATGCTACAAAATCATTTCCTGTGAAGAAATGTCCAACTTTTTATAGATATTTCAAAGTTACCAATTTAAGTAAAAATTCGTCCAATTGGAATTTCGGAATTGGAGGTTTCGAATTATATGGGAAATTTAAAGGAAAATTAAAATAATTTTATTTTTGAATTTCGTTCAATGACTCTTTTAATAATTGAAATGCTTGAATGGAATTATTTTTCATTTTAAATTTCACTTCATGTCCAAATGGTTTCAGAAGTAAAACTAAAAATGTTTGATGTAAACTCTTTTTTTGTTTCAATGTTTGAATATCAAAAATTTCAATTTTCAAATTTTTTTTTTGAACATTTTTGTTTTTATTGAAACAATCAAAATACAAAAGTGTTTTTCCAATAAAAAGTACACCAGATTCTTTTTCATAATTCACCACAAATTCTTTCAAAAAGTTAAAATTTCAAATTGTTTTTACTTTTCATTTCTTCATCACTTCCAATTTTTTTGATTTCTCTCTTTTTTATTAAATCTTCATTTTGAATTTCATTTTTGAAAATTTGATCTGATAAATTTTCAAATACTTTATCTCTTTGTTCAAATCTTAAAAATTTCAATGTTTCTCCAAATTTCAAAATGAAAAATATTGTTGATGTTCCACTTTTTTGAATTTTTGAAATATCACCTAAAAAATAAATCAATGGTTCTTCATCTGTATTTGGATCAAAACATAAATATGAATCAAATAAATATAGTGTTCCTTGGATTAATTGTGAACATGGAAATGCGTATAAAAGTTTTTCTTGATTAGATAATCCTAATTTGTTTTGAAGAAAATTTGAAACTGAAGGTGCATCCATTAATGACATGGTTCTTTTTGGTGATTCAAATCCTTTATCAGTCACAATTTTCTGATTAATTTCTAATGCTTGTTTAACTAAATCATTCAATGTTTGTTCTCTTTTTGATTGATTTTTGTTGTAAATCTTGTATTCTTTTCCTTGTTTATTTTTAATATAAATTCCTTTTCCTTTGAATGTATTGATTTTCTTCAAATTTTAACCAATGAAATAACACTTACTTTAATTTCTTGAATATTTTTATATTCAATTGATGTTTTCTTTTTTTTATTCAATGAAGAAACATAACATATTCTTTCTGTACAAATATACAATTTTCCAAAAATCAAATCATTATTTGATACAGAATACATTGAAATTACATTTTCAAACTCTTCCAACCCAAAATCATCCCTAAACTTGTTGAATTTCAAATTGGCTTTATAAAATGAAATTGCATCATTTGAATCTCTTCTTTTATCCAACAAATTGAATAAATGATATTTCTATTATTAAAATAATTAACCAATAAAACTGTAGAATAATACCTTCATTTTGGAATGACTCAAAGTCGAATTTTTGTAATTATTGATCAAATTATCAGTCTTTATATTATTATTTCTTATAATTTCAACAATAAATTCCTTATTATAATCTAACATTTTTTTAGAAGCACCTTTTTCATCAGCATGAAAATATTCAATCAAAGGATTCAAAATGTATTCCATTGAATTTAATCTATTCCTTGAAATAAAATGTTTATCCTTAGATGTTCTACATATTGCATCATCAAAACACTCAAAAAATTTCAAAAATCAAAAGAAATCTTCTTACATTCATAAAAATCAAAAATAATTTTTGAATCAAAGTTTTTAACATTTTGGGGAGTAATCTTTCTGAAAAAATTGATAATTTTGGAGTTAATTCATCAATTAAGTTCTTTTGAAAAAATTTGATAGTTTGATTTTTCATTTTTTGAATATCATTTTCTTCCTTTAACTTTCCAAAATCCATGAAAAATTTTTGAATTTTGTTTTCAAATTTATTAGCTAAAATAGTGATAGTTTCATCAATAATATCATTCAAGGAATGAATTGATTCACTTTCTTTTGAGTCAATTGTTTTATTCAAATCTAATTGGTAGGATGTTGAAAAAAAATAATCTGTGATTGTCATTAATTGGTCAATTGTAGAACAGATGTTATTCATTTTGATTAATACTTCTTCAGTAACTGAAACAAAATCATCTTCTTCATTAAATATCTTTCTTTGATTTTCAGGTTTCATTGTTATATCAACAATTAATAGATCTTTCATTTCGGTTGCATATTGAACAGCTAAATAATAAGCTACATCAAAGAAATTCTTCATGATTTCTTGTCGATCAAATTCAAGAGTCTTTAAATAATCAAAAACTTGTGATAATAATTCAAATGAATCTGTGACTGAAGTTGAATGAAGAAAACCAACAGGTGGATCAAACTAGGTTTTTAGATCAGAGATAAAAATTTTTTTACTTTATCGATTGAAATTGCTGTTTGAATCCATCCTTTAACTTTTTGTTTAATTTCATTTGAATAATTTGCAATATATTTCTTTCCAATATCGTATGGATTAATCTTTGAAATGAAATTCCTATTTTAGAAATTAGAATTTGATTCGAGAAATATGATTTACATTTTATCTTTCAATAGGTTATTTAACTCAACAATAGAAGAACATAATTGTATCATTTGAAAAGAATTGAATTCTTCTTTAGATTGTAACATCTAAAAAATGATTGGTCAGTTTTTTTTTGGTTGTTACCTCTTCAAGGCTTGATTTGAATACTTGATGAATGATTTCCAATGAATATTCATCATAATTTACGAATCTTTAAAAATTAATGAAACTAAAAAGTAAATGATACTTTGGAAAAGATATTGAAAAATCATTTCTCTGAATTCTAATTTGAAGCATTTCACATATTCTTAACAATCCAGGTGGATTAATTTGTTCACCTGAAATCATTTCTTCCTTTATGGATTCATAATCTTTGACTATTGATTTCTAAAAATAGTTTAGTGATTTATCAATCAATCATACTGTTATACAATCTTGTAACAATCTTTTAAATGAGAATGGTGAATAAGCTTCATATTCAACTTTGAATAATCGAAAAATTTGAATCATGGAAGTCAAAATTCCATTTGGATAATTTTCAGGAAAATAATTCATGTAGTTTGAAAGAATTTCTTCAATTCTCCCGCTTAATTCAAAAACAGCTGTATCAATCATTGTTTCTTCATTAGTTGTTGAAATACAGTATTTTTGTGTTTTGTTGGTGTGTAAAAATTCAATGCATTGAGTCAATTCGCGTGCAAAGGAAGGTGTTGCCAATAAATCAATTCTATTGATTATACCTCTTAGTAAAACTAATTTCTTGAAAATATCACCAATTCCTTTGTTGATGTTAAATATAAATTTATTTGTTTACCATAGACTTTTGAGAACTCTTCAAGTACCCATGTTTCATTGAAATTTAACATATGATGTCCATCTGATGTGTATTTATGTGCTTTAACTATATTTAATTCCAATATTTCATATAAATCTAAGTAATTCACTAAATTTGAAGGTAATCCTTTTGATTGGTTAGTATTTTCATTGGAATACTTGTCTTCACTTTAAAATTTTTTTTTTGGAATTTTTGAAAAATCAATTCAACAGAAACATCCACTGTTCCAATCATTTGATTTGAATTCGAAAAGTGAATTATTTGATAAGTTTCTTCCATTTTCTTTTTTCCCCAACTTGTTCCTTTTGGTTTGATTTGATCAATAATATTTGAGATATCAATGACAAAGAAGCCAATTTTACTTGCTGAAAAATAACCCAATGATTGTAATTCTATTCTCAGATCTTTTATTTCATTCAAAATTCTAATGAAGAATCATGTTAAAAAAAATTGAATGATTTACAATTGATGAACTTCAGAAGACCATTCTGAATTTGGAATAATTTCAGAAGTTTTTTGTCCTTTTATTAAAAAAGAAAGATTTGAAACATCTTTTTTTGAAATTAAAAAAATGAAAGTTACTTTTTTTGGTTAATTTTAATTTTGATAATTTAACATTTAAAATTATTTTTGTATTTTCTTCTCTAGCTTTGTTACCTTTTTTTAGTAAAAAATTTGTTGTTTCCAAGTTTTGTTCTTTCCAAATTTTGTATTCTTTTTTATCTTTGAAATCAAATGGACTTGAAAAAATGTAAACAAAAAATTAATTTCAAACCTATAAAATGGAACCATTTCATCATTGATATTTTCTAATCTGGATTTAAGTGATTCTATAGGATAATCATAAGAATGTAATGTTGAATTTTGAACAATTTCATTCCAAATATTTTCAAATTTCGAAATATATTCAGGAAAGGCTGAAAGTAAAGTTTCTATAATGGATTGTGGATCCAAAACTGATTTAAATTCATCATCCTCAGATATTTGAGTAATTAATGGTGAATAAACACATCTTAGTGCATAATTCAATGCTAGTTCTTCCTAATGAAAAAAAAATAAAAATTCAATTTCTTTTTTACTTTTGATTTCAATTTTGAATTTGAAAGTGCCTCGGTTCTTGGTGTTTTTACATTGAATAGTTCTTTTTCTGAAGATTGAGAAAGAATTTCTTCTAGTTTTATTGTTTCAAGTTCAGGAATTGGTTCTCGTTGTGTTTGTGGTGGTTTTTTTGAAAAAACTTCAATCTCCGAACCTGAACGGCGATGTGGACTATTTTTATGTTAAGATATTCATTGGAATTTACGGTCTTTTATTGTTGAGTTTCACTTCGAGTGTTGTTTCCATCACTCCACCTCTCGATTTCATTGGTTAACAGAAAAAAAAATTTTGGCGGATAAATTGTTTTCAAGAATGTCGTTCTTTAGCCAAAGATACTTTAAATATTCGCATTTTTCAAATAATCCAAATGTCACCAAATATTCTGGCTGATGAAAAAAATATTTGATCATCTTTCAGGTTGCTTCGAAAACCAAAAAGAAAGGAATCCAATTTTTAGATGATGCAAATTCAAAATTGAACAAAAAAAGTTATTCTTCATTTTGATATTGGAAACTAATAGACCAATCAATTTCTTTTTCAATTTCCAAATTCAGGTTTTTGAATTCTAAAATTTTTCATTGGTTCAAACTTTCTATAAAGTGGAAAACAATATTAGAATGTTCATAATTAGATTTACTACAAAACGAAGACATGCAAACAGACTCTGGACATAGATCAAGAAGCCATTGCATAATAGACCAGACAAAACACCGAGAAAGAAGTTACTCCATTATAAAGCCAATGCTTCGTGCTCATTCAGAATTCAAAAAAATTAGAAACAATAGAAACACTGTAGACTATCTTGAAACACTTCATAGTAACGATATAATCTGGGAATCCTTTAAAAAATTCTCAATTGAGGAATTGTCAGATGAAAATGTTCACTTGTACCATGAAATAAAAGAATACGAAAAATCAACAGTGCTAGTTAGAAAAAAAATGGCTACGAAAATATATCAACAATATTTGAATGACAACTCTGAATCATGGGCCAATATACCAAAACAAGAAGCAACTTTTGTAAAAATAATACTGGATAAACAAATTGTACCAAGTTCTGATTTATTTGATTTAGTATTGAAACAAACAAAGCAAAACTTGGCTGATACATATAGTAGATATATTTTATCCACCCATTTTCAAGATGTAAATAAAGAAATCAATGTAAATAAAAATTAATAAAAAAAATGATGTGTTTTGTACATAAAAAAGATAACATGTATCTGTGATTGAATAAAATTCAATTTATTTTTTTGGTTTCATAGTTGTGATATTTTTTCTCTTTGTCGTTTTTTTTGAAGAAACTGATCTCTTAGAAATTGTTGATTGTCTTTCAAGATTTCTAGGTTTTTTTGGTGAAATTTTCTTCTTTGGAGTTTCAAATGATTGTTTTGAAGGTGTTTTCTTTTGTGGTTGATAACTATGACGTTCAAAATATGCATCAAGACCTTTCATATTTGGTGAATCAATTTGTTCTTCTTCATCATCCCACAATTTTGAAATTTCCTTCTTCTTTGGTGTTTTAATACTTTGATAAGAATCAGATTTGTATTTTTTGATCACTGAATCTTCATTTGATTTTGGGGTAATCTTTTCTCTTGAAGAACAAGGACTTGTTTCAAACAATTGGAATATCTTTTTTTCTTCTGTTGAATTTTGAAATATGTTTTTGTCTTCAGGTGAATTTTGAAAGAGTTTCTTTGGTTTCAATTGAGATTTTTTACCAAATGAAAATTGAATTTTGACAGGTGTTTCAATATCACTTTCATTATCTGATGATTCTTTATGATGATAAGGTGATAATTTATAATCATCAATTTTCTTTTGTTTCTTTGAATCTGTAATTTTGAATTTCTTTGATGGTGAAGAATAATGAGTAAAATCCAATTTTCGTTTTCCTGATCCAGAATTTGAATCTCTTTCACTACCGAATTTAAGTTGAAATTTCTTTTCTTTTGATTTTTCTTCAATCAATGAAGTTGATGTTTCTTTGAATTTTCTCAATTCAGATTTCATGTAACTTTCCATTTTATCCATTCTACTTTGACCACCATCATTACTGCTACCAGATGAATTTGATATTGGTGAATTAAAGTTCAATTTTGTTTGTTTGAATTTTGTTTTTTTTGGGGTGACAACTGATTCAACTCCTGAACTATGAGGAAGGATTTCAATTGTGTAAGAAGGGATTTCATGATGAAGCAAATGATAAAAATGTTCCTATATGAAAAAGTAATCAATAAATGATTAGAAATACAGTTCTCTTTGTTGAAATAACAAATTTCAAAGCTTCTTCTAATTGTTCTTTGTTCATTTTACAAAGTGTTTGTAGGTCGAATTTTTGAATGATTTGTGCAGCAACATATAAATTTAATGGAGGGAATTTTGACAAAAATACTTCTTGATCAGAAGGAAATTCTTCAATATATTGATACTTATCAAATTCTTCATGAGTATTTAAGTGTTCAAGTTTATTGTTGATGAATTCAGAAGTTTCCTATCGATTAATTTATTTAAATTTACTTCATCTGAAAAACTATATTTGATTTCAATTTTGAACGAAGAAGACATCATAAAAGCTGTAAATGAACTGAAGAAGTCAATTGTTGTTTCCATTTGCTCAACACTGCAAAAATAATTAAAAAGAGCTTTTCATACTTTTGGTCAGGGAATTTAACAATAATAAGACATTCATCAAATTGAAGAGAAAGATATAAAAATTTGTCAAGTATATCGACTTTTGATTCTTCATCAAGTTGTTCTGGTTCATAAAAAACGATGCAATGAGTTGAATTTAAAATGATATCTGGTTGAGAAGTATTGATTGTGGATCTTTCGTCTACATCAATTGAAAATCTTTTGTGCAATGAATCAAGTAAATCTTTGTTTCCAAAAACATATTCTGTGGCAAGGATTTTTTTCATTTCTTTTCTTTCTTTATTTTCATTTGAAAAGATAAATTTTGACAAAGTTTGATAATCTGTTTCATCAAAGATCTCTGTTTGATGGATTTTTGAAATTTCTTTGGAGTCAATCACAGAACTTGAAATATTTGTTTTTTCTTGAATTTTTTTTATCCATTTGTCATTGTATTCATCAAAATTTGATTGCTCAGATGTCAAAGATGAACGAAATGAATAATCTTTGATTTGATGGCAAGCAATCAATTCATGAATATTTCCTAAATTGATATATTGTTGATCTTTTGGTGTTTCAAATTCAATGAAATATTCAACTCCTTTGAAATCAAGATTTATCATTTTTTCTTGGTATTGATAAACAAATAAATTGGTTTCAGAATTTTTTGTCCTATAAATCAATTAAATAAGAGTTTTGAATACAATTCAGCAAAACTATATTTCTTTGGATCATCTCCGTAGGAATAGCATGATATCTCATCAAGATACTTCATTACATATAATTTAATATTCTTTTTGCTCAAACTGACAAGTTTTGAAATAGTGATCGTATCTCTTACAACCAAAATGATCTATTGAAAATATTAATCAAAAAAGGAATACGTTTGCTTTTTTTGTTGAAACAGAAGTTAAAAATTCCATTAAAATTCTTAAAGAACTGAAATCTTCCATCTTTTTTGATAGAACAAGTTTTTTCAATCCATTCAATTCATTTGTTACGCTTGATGCAATTTTGTTTGATATTTTGATTATTTTTTGAAATTTTTCTGATTTCAATAATTCAAACGTTTGAGAAATGCCAACATTGATCACATTATTAAAAATTTCAATCAAAAAATATAAAGTAAATGATTTTTGAAATTCTTCTGAAGAAAAATTCAATTTTGGATCATCCTTTGAACGTTTTCGTTCTTTGTTCAAATCTTTCATTTTTTCCAATAATTTTCTAATTTTCAGGAGAATTAATGATCTTACGAATGAGGAATATGTGAATAAGTTTTGAACTTCTTCCAAAATGAATCAAGTTTTTGCAGATCATGAAAAAGTTCTGTTGAATATTTTGTCAACTTTTCAACAAAAAATTGAATTGGAGTGTCTTTTAAATCAATAAATCTTTCTTTGTCACGAATAGATGATGCTATTTGAGAGTCAGAACGATTTTTACATATAATCTTTTTTATACCAATAGATTTGATGAATTGATTCAATGAATTCAATGTTAATGATGGAACTTGTGATAAAATTAAGCTTTTTGTATTGATTTTGGACAAAGATAAAATGGTATCAAAGATTCGGCATGAATTAACAGTATTCTCTTCTGAAATAAAATTTTGTGATAAAATAGTGAAAGAACAGTTGAGAAAAATATTCTTGCATCTTTGAAGAAGAAAATCCAATGAATTTGGTGTACAAAAAATTAATTTGATTCCATTTGAATCTTTCTTTGACATTTGATTTATACTTTCAGTCAAATTTTTTTCAACAACAAAAATTGATCCAATTGTTAATGAATTTCTCAAATAATAAGAATGAAACAAATATTCTGAATATAATTCCTCTTCGTCTTTAGAAACCCAAACAATTGAGTTGTTATTTTCTTTTCTAAAAATATTGTAAAATAACAATGATGTGATATTTAATCTTTTTTCTTTTGGGAAAGTCAATAAAGAATTTGTAGACATTAGTTCACGTACAATATCAATCTGGTATATATTTAAATGATTTAATTCTTACTTCATATAGAGCAACTGGAATTGTTGGTGGTTTTACAATATCTGATGGAAATTGAGTTGGTTTAGTTTTTTTAACACCTAAAAAGTAAATAAATAACTCTTGTTTCTGTACCAATTTTTTTGATAGTCATGAAACTTTCAAGTGTATCAGATTCTATTTTTCCAATTTCTTTGAGATCATTCTTTTGTTTAAAAAATTCTTGTTTTGAACTAAGAATTTGTGTTTCTGGAATTTTCTTGAATTTCCCCATTTTTTTGAAATCTTCCAAACTTGGAAGCATTTTAATTTCTTCTAGATATTCTTTTTGTTGTTTTTCTAATTCAAACATGTTTAAATTTGAAAAATTATAATCATTCTTCTTGTTGATGTCCAAAGTTTGAATTGGAGAAATTGAGTCAATGAAATATTCTTCAGATTCTGCTTCAATAATTTCAAATCCAAATATAATTTCGTAAATTGATTGTTTTGTTGAATTTAAACGATATTCTGAATCAGTGATCATTTTTCTTGCCTTGTACATTTCATTTGAGTACCAAAAAGAAGGTAAATGAATTTCTAATTTCGAAGTTACATATTCATTGAAATTCAAAGTGAAAAATAACATGGATTTAATCTAGATGTTAATAAAAAAATAATGCACTTCTTCAAATGTTTTTTGTTTTTGTTCAGAAACAAAAGGAACTGAAATTAAATTATAATAAATTAAAACCTGGGACTTCCCTGAAATTATCAATTGAGAATGAAGAATCTAAAAGTGTGATAGAGTCTTCAAGCTCTATTAATTCTACCTTTGTTTTCTTTAACATCATCTTTTCAGAAAATAATGAAGATTTTTGTTCAAGTTGTTTCATGTTTCTTAATTGGAATAAATTGATGTTAAATTCCATGTCATTTTCAATTTCTTCTTCAAACTCTTCAACCACAGTTTCACATTTTTTAGAGTGAATTTTCAAATCTAAAATTACTTAATTAAGCTTCTGTACCTGGTAGGTTTTCTTGGTAAGTTTCTTCAAATTCTTCCATCGTACTAAAAAATATTTTCCCTACTTCAACATTTTTTGGATTTAAATCATTTTGAAACTAAATTTTAATTAAATTTACAAACTGATACTGTGAGATCTAAATCTTCAAAATCTATTTTTTCTTCTTCTATTTGTTGAATTGTTTCTTCATCACATTTTTCATAATCTTGGATTTTTTCATTAATGTTTTGAACAGGAACCAAGTCAAATGTTTCCATGAGCATTCTATTTTTTTATTATTTTATGTTTTTATACGTGTTTTGAAAATTGAATTCTGCTATTTCTTTAGGAATTTGTTGAAGAGTAAAAATAAAATTCATGTCGTCCTCCAAAAAAATTTCCAAATCAAATTCTGTGGCAATTATCAATTCCGGTGTGGTTCTTTTAAACTCAAATTCATCTTCCTTTCTTTCATATTTCTTAAATTCTGCTTCATCTAATTCCGATGGTTCATGACCAAATTTTACGTTTCTAATATCTAAACGACTTTAATGAGTTGTATTTCCATATGGGTATACCAATATTTTTCTTTTCAAAATGACGGTTTTCAAATAAAAAATTCAATTCTGTTTGATCCACTTCTGAAATCAAAATCAACGGTTTAAGTTTGTTATGATCTTCTAAAACCTTGAATTCATATTCTTGAAGATAGTCTCTAGAAAAATAGCGAAGCTTCATTTCCAGTTTTTTTTCGACCAGGAAAGTGATGAATGATTTTATTGGTCATTGTCGTCAACCAATAAAAAACTCTGTTTGAAACAAAAAAATAAAAAATGGAAAGGAAGACTTTTCAATTGCCTAAAAAATCAAATAAACAGATCCTTACAAAAGATGGAATCCGTTTAGACCAAAGAAAACCAACTCAATTTCGTAATGTGTTTGTTCGTTGCGGAATGACAAAATCTGCAAGAGGAAGTGCATATTTAGAATTAAACAACACAAAAGTAATGTGTACTGTTTATGGTCCATCAAATGTTACTGATGAATTTATTGAAGAAGGAAGAATAGAATGTGAATTCCAAACCACTAGTTTTGCATCTAAAGAGAAAAAAGATGTTTCAAAAGAATATTCAGTTTATATGAAAGAGGCACTTGAATCAAGTGTTATTTTAGAAAGATTTCCAAAATCTGTTGTTAAAATTTATTGTTTAGTTCTTGAAGATGATGGTTCTTCGTTGAGTGCTGCAGTAACATGTGGTTCACTTGCTCTAGCAGATGCTGGAATTGAATTATATTCACTTGTCTCAGGTAATTCCTTCATTTCTCTAAATTTTACTCAAGCTTGTTCAATTGTTGAAATTGATGATGAATTAATAATAGATCCAAGTTTTTTAGAAGAAAAATATGCTAAAAGCGTATTAATATGTTGTATGATGACTTCTTTAAATGAAATATCGCAGTTAATTGAGGTTGGTGTAATGAATTATTCAAAAGTAATTGAATCTGTTGAGTTATGTGTTGATGGATGCTCAAAACTTCATGAAAAAATGGAACATGCTTTAAAAATAAAAAAATAAAAAAAAATTACAATTTAAAATACCCGACTTGATGAAGTGAAAATCACCAATCAATATTCTCCGATTCAAAACCTCAACACAAAAGAGTCATGAGTGAAAAACAAGAAAAAAAGCTCACCAAAGAGAAGAAACCAAAAACCGAAATTAAAAAGAAACAACATGCTGAACCGAAAATACCACAAATAATCATCGAACAACCTGAGTTTGAAGGAATTTCCATCCCAAAAAATATGGTTTACGTTAGCAATGAAGCTGTTATTGAGATTAAACTTATTTTTGAAAATGAGGAAGATGAAACAACAGAAGGGGCATGGATCGGTTTGTATCCTATTAAAGCGTCTGATGAAGGTTATGTTTCACAAGGACCAGTGAAAGCAAAAGGTTTGGAAAAAAAGATTAAAAAAACAAAATAATAGGAAAAGAAACAAAATTACCATTTCAATTACCTAGAGCACCTGGTATTTATCATTTTCGTTATTTTCCAACTGAATTTTATGTTTCTTACTGTTTTTCACTTCCTTTAAGAGTTGGACCATATGTTGAAATTAAAACAAAATTATCAGATGATAATAAGAGTTTAGAAGTTTCATATGATCAAAAAATGGGTTTGTTGTTCATTTTTCTTATTTTTTTTTTAGGACTTGTTCATATCGACTCTGGTTGGGTTGGACTTGTAGGAAAAGATGGAAAAGTACTTGAATATCATTATATTAAAAAAGCCACTGGAAATTTAAAATTTAAAAAACCAATTAAACCACAAGAATACAAAGTTAAATTATTTTGGGAAGACCAATCCATAGCAGAAAGTGAACCTATTAAAATCGAAGGAAAAGATTCAATTTCTTTAAAAGTTGAAAAAAATATTATTATAGTACAACCATCAATGATTACATTTGACGCAGCTTGGTCTTTTGCTTGGATTGGTTTATACAAAGCAGAAGAAAAAGATCCAAAAAAATATATTGATTCTCGTTACGTTGGAACACGTCATAATATTACATTTTCAACTGTTGAAAAAGGTGATTATATTGTAAAAGTGTTTCCAAAATATTCTTCTTATAGCCCAATTGTTGAAGAAAAAATTACAGTTGAATAAATTCGATTATTTATTTTAACAAGTTCAAAAATGATTCTATTTTCTGTTCAAATTTAATAGTAGGTCTCATTTCTTTGATTAATTTCATTGCTACTTGTGAGTCCATGTTTAATTTTGAGATTAAATAACCACAACTAACTGTGGCACTTATATCATTTCCTGTAGGTCCATAAATGAGAATTTTCTTTTTTTTTTCTTTTGCTTCATCTTGTAAAAGTTGTTTAAAAATTCATTTTCTCTTACCTATCAGTGAAAATATTTTTTCAACATTCTCTTTTGTTATTTTTTTGAATTCAAAATAATTTAATTTATCAGATAGTTTGCATTCAATTCCTGATAAATTTATTAAATAATCAATTTTCAAATTATTCACATGTTCAAGTTCGTCTGAAGAAAAAGTGAGAAAATTTTCACTCTTACTCCCTGAAAAAACTCCGCTAATGAAAAGTAAATCTTCTATGATTTCATTTGGATGTGGTATAAATTCACCATATAAAAATGGGTATTTCAAAGTAAATTCTTCGACTCCTTGACAGAAAAAAAAAATCTTCTTTGCTTTTGATTGTTTTTTTGAAGCCAGTGTTATTACTTTTTTTTCAAACGAATCTTCTTTTATATCATCACAAACAACTACAATATATTCATCATCAACATCAATCAAAACCATTATCAGTGTTTCAAGATCTAACTTTTAATTCTTGTTTAAAATTAAAACCTTCTTTATAGGAAATAATTGGATTTGAATGTGGAAATGCTATTTTTTGTTCTTTTCTTAAATCTAATATTCTTAATTTTTCAGTTTGGTATTGAAATATATTGTAAAGTTTTAAACTAGAAATTTCTTCAATTTTTTTTGGTTTTAATTTTCTATTGTTGAATAAGTTTTGATATTCTTACTTTTGAGCTTTCATTTCTTCTTTCATTTTTTTTTGAAGTGCAAAGAAATCAATGGCATCAACTTCATCCTCCATTTTTTTCAAATTCTCATTTAATTGGATAAAATTAAAACTCTTTTATTTTTTCAAAATATTCAACAAAGAAGGCACCAAATGATCCTACAAAGAAACCAAGAACAGAGCCATGAGTTAATGATATTGGAAATTTCTGCCAAGGTACATCCCAATCTAAAGGAATAACAAATGCTCCAAACCTAATTAAAAAAATGAATACAATTTTTAAAGAAACTAACCAAATACCAACACACATACAAAATGCAACAAGACAGAATTTTCGTTCTTCCAAAGTCATTCTCCAATGAGTTGAATAAAAATATTTGAAACATGGTGAAGGCATTGAAAATGAAACAATAGCACTCAACTGCGTTGAGAATAACAAAGTTCTTAATGTCTCACTTTTTGAAATTCAAAGTTCAATTTTTTTTTTCTACTTACTCTAATGTTGAACCATACATCACAAAAATAAATTGAAAAAGAAAAATATTAAATATAAAATTCTTCAGTTTTTCTTTTGAACAACCATGTGTTATTATTTGAAAAGGAATTAAAAATAAAATGATAGTCATGGTATAATATTCATAACTCGTTTCTAAAGTTTGTTTTTTTATAATATTTGATAAGAGCAGCAGTGAAGAAGGTAAAATATATCGATGAGGCATCAAACGGGTAACAATGTATTTTGGTTGTTTTTTCAGATAAAAGAGATGTATTTGATTGGATAACGACCATGGACAAAGAAAATAAATTTTCCGACCAAGAGATTAGTGGAAGAAGAGTAAAAAAAAAATAAAACCATGATTAACATTTAGCCGTGGAGTAAAGTAATTATTTATACAAATTTAACTTTTAGTTTCCAATTAGGACAAGAGCTCACGTAAATCCACTTTCCGACGAAGATTATGATCATCCTTCTGATCCATCACAAGTAAAATTAGAAACAATGTTTCCAAAACTTGAAAAAAATGATGAAATTAAAGTTTTGGATGTTGGTTTGAAAAATAAAATAAAAAAATTAAAAAAAAACAGGTTGTGCGTATGGTGGTTATTTAGTGACTGTTTCACCATTACTTGAAACAAAATTATGTTTAGGAATTGAAATTAGAAGAAAAGTAAATTCAAAAAAAAATGAATACTAATCACTGAAGGTTGCTCAATATTCACAAGTAAAATTTAAAAAAAAACTTAAAAACAAAAGGATCGTATAAAATATTTGAGAGAAGAAAGTCCAGGTAAATATCAAAATATTTGGGTTGAACAATCAAATGCAATGAAATATTTACCTCATTATTTTAAAAAAGGTCAATTAGAAAAAATATTCTTCATGTAAGTAATTTTTGAAAAATTAAAAAGAAATATAGGTTTCCAGATCCACATTTTAAAACAAAGAATTACAGTATTTTTTAATAAATTCATTAAAACTTTTTTTAGAAAGGAGAATTGTAAACAAATAGATTTTAATAACAATTCTTTTAGATTGGACCTGCTTTGGTGCCTGTTTATGCTTATGTTTTGAAAAAAGGTGGTTTAATTTACACAATAACAGATTATCAAGATTTAGGAAACCACATGCAAAAATATTTGGATGAATCTCCATTATTTGAAAGATTAAAAGAAAATGAATATAAAGATGATCCACTAGTTCCTTTTATGTCAATTTCATCTGAAGATGCTCATAAACAAAAATATAAAGAAAAATATTTAGCAATTTATCGTAAAAAATAATCGGAAATAAAATTGTCCTCTTTTGAACTAAAAAATCACCAACCAATGAAATTGTTTTTGCTTGTTGTGGTTTTTGTTTACTTGAATTTTTTAGTTCAAGGAAAATTATCAATTGATCAATTGTTAGGTCGTAAAGAGAATTTAAATGGTGTAGAACATGTTGATTTTGAAAATACTTGTTCAAAAGAAGTAAAACATGATATTAACGTTGCTATTTCTTCTTTACACAGTTTTGAATATGGACTAGCAATGAAAGAATGGAGAAAAGTACTTGAAAAAGATGTAAGACTTTTTTTATAAAATTTAAAAAAAAAAAAAGTCTGACTGTGCTATTGGATATTGGGTAAATTTGACAAATATATTATTCACTTTAATAAAAGGGTATGGCAATGTGTTATCATACACCAATTTGGTTTCCACCTTCAACAGGTGCTTTAAAAGCAGGTTTAAGACAAATTACAATGGCAGAAGAAAAAATGAAAGTTAGACAAGTATCAACAAAAGAAAAAGATTTTATCAAAGCTCTTAAATTATTTTTCAACAATTATGAAGATATTTCACATCAAAATAGAACTGTTAAATATCATGATGCATTAAGAAAATTATACTACAAACACTCACAAGAAAAAGATTGTAAGACATATTCAAAATTTGATAATTCTTCTATTTAGGTATTGATTGTGGAGCTTTCTATGGTTTAATGATATTAGGAAAAGAATTAGTTTTTGATAAACCAAATACTCCAAATAGACATGATCCAGAATTAAGAGTTGCTCATATTTGTAAACTTTTATTATTGAAAAATCCATATCATCCTGGATGTTTACATTACATCATTCACGCTTTTGAACAACCAGAATTAGCTGCAGGTGCTGAAAATGAAGCTCGTTTATATTCAAAAATTCATTTCAAATATGCACATGCATTACATATGCCATCTCATACATACTCGTAAAAAAGTTTCATTTTTTAATAGAATTTTAAAAGACTTATAGGTGATTGGGCTGAAAGTGTTGATACAAATATGAAATCAAATCATAAAGACCCAACTCCTGGTAGTGGAAGTTCAGTTCATGCGTGAGTTTAAAAGTAAAAATTAAAAGTCTTTAAAAAGGATTGATTATGCAATATTAGGTCTTTTAAATATGGGACAAATTGGTTATGCAAAAGAAATTTATGAATCTGTTCCTCAAATTCGATCATATGCAATTGTTCAAGCTTATCATTATATTTCAATTCCAGCAAGACTTTTATTTGAAACAAAACAATGGAAAGAATGTTTGAAGATTAGAGATTATGTGAAACTTCCTCAACTCACTTATGAATTCCAAAATGTCATGATTTATTACGTTCAATCTATTGGTGCATTTTTCACAAAAAATTTAGAATTATTAAAAGAATCTGTTCAAAAATTAAATGAAGCACATAATGTTTATGTCAACAGTGCAAGATATAAAGTTGATAATTTTCCAATTAGACAAAAATTTGAAATTATGTATTTGACTGGAAAACCACTTTTAGAATTCCTTTCAGGAAATAGAAATTCAGCAATTGAATTAATGAAAAAAGTAGCAGATAAAGAAGCAGAATATGATAGATCAGCTATCAATCCTGCTCCAGTTTTCCCTGCACAAGAAATTGTTGGAATTTTATTAATTCAAGATGGTAAATTAAATCTTGCGATTAAAGAGCTTGAAACATCATTGAAAGTTGAAAATCAAAATAGATTTAATACTTTCTATTATCTTGGAAAATCCTATCTTTCACTTGGAAATAAAAATCAAGCAATTGTTAATTTCAAAAAACTTGTTGGTTTATGTGATGAAAAATTAAAATTTTGTGATTATGAAAAACCTTGTAGAAATTACAAATGTAATGAAAGAAAAGAAATTATTGAAGCAAGAAACATTATCAATTCTCAATAAATTTTTTTATCCAATCAAAAATGGTTTTGTGTTGTTTGTTGTTGTGTGGATTACCAGGTTTGTCACAAAGATATTATTAATAAGTTACAATAGCGACAGGAAAAAGTTTTTTTTTAAAAAAATTCAAAGAAACAATTCAAAATAACTATAAAATTGAAACAATTTGCTTTGACGAAATTTATAAAATTGAAAAAGAATTTTCTTCAAAAAAATGGAAGG
Organism: Neovahlkampfia damariscottae; assembly: GCA_016618085.1. NCBI lineage: Eukaryota > Heterolobosea > Selenaionea > Neovahlkampfiida > Neovahlkampfiidae > Neovahlkampfia > Neovahlkampfia damariscottae. The sequence goes on from JABLTG010000079.1 coordinate 52,446, forward strand.
AAAATCAAGAATTGATGTTTACAGAAACTAAAGAATTGATTTTACATTCAAACAGATATGATAATATTTTATTTATCATTGAAGACAACTTCTATTATAAATCAATGAGAAATGTTTATTTCAAATTTTGTAGAAAACAAGAAATTTCATATGGTGAATTATACTTAAAATCAAGTTTAGAAATTTGTCAAAAACGAAATGTTTCAAGAGAAATCAAAGTTCCAGAATCCACAATCAATGAAATGTATTTGAAATTTGAATACCCAAATAAAAACGAAAAGTACAAATTTTTGATACTTGATAATGATAATTTTAATTTGAATATTACTTTGATTGATGATTTTATTTTAAAATTATTCGAAAATCCTTTGATTGATGATTTCTCCAAAGAAATTGAAATGAAAGAACAAGATAGAATAAAAACCACCAAAAATGAAATTCATAATGTTGATCTGATTTTAAGGAAGTTGGTTTCTGAGAAGATGAAAACTTGTTCAAAAAACAAAAAAGAAGTTTCTGCCAAATTAAATGAAATACGAAAAGAAATGATGCAAAGATTGAAATCAAATGAAATTAATTCAGAAGAAATAGAAAGTGTCACTAAAACTAAAATGGGAGAATTGTTGGACAAAACAAAAGATTTGTCGGAGAAAATTTAAAGAATTGGATTGGTCAATGAACCGATAAAATAAAATTGACCTATCAGTTGTAATCATAAAAATAACGATTAAGAAAAACTAACAACAATGTCATACCTCGCTAAAGCAAGAATTCATGTAGTAGAAGCTGATGATGTTCCAAAAATGGATGCCTTTGGTGGCAAATCTGATCCTTTTGTAGAAATTGAACTCGGAGGAAAATTCAAAAAAACTTCAACAAAAAATAACTCTGACCAACCAATCTGGAATGAAAAATTTGAATTACCATTCGAAAAAATGAGTGACGAAATTAACTTTGCTTTGTATGATAGTGATGGAATTTCAAGCAACGATTTGATTGCTAAAGTATCAGTCCCTGTTTCAGATTTAAAACCAGGCCCAAATGATATGTGGCTCAGTAAGTGTTTCCTTTAAATATTAAATATCTTCAAAGCATTACCTGAAGTAAAAGGAGCTTGTGCAAAACTTCATGTAGTTTTACAATTGGATCCAACAATTCATGTCAATGTTGTAAATGCTAATGATCTCAAAGCATCTGACCTTAACGGAAAATCAGATCCTTATTGTGTTCTCTATTGTGGTAAAGAAAAAGAAAGAACAAAAACTATCAACAACTCATGCAACCCAAACTGGAATGAATATTTTATTATGGAAGTTCATGATTTAGAAGATCCAGTTTTATTTAAAGTTTATGATGATGATTTTGGAAAGGATGATTGTCTTGGTGAAGCCATTCTTACATTAAGTAGCTTGGAAGAAGAAGAAAACAAAGTCACTTTAGAATTAAATAAAGGTGGTACACTCAGTCTCAATGTCAAAAAAATTGGTTTCTAAAATAAAAATTTTAAAACACATTTTTCGTTTTTTTTTTTAATCCAATGAAATGAGTTCAAGTTTTTCGCCACACTGTAATTTGTGTTGTCAAAGCGAAATTGATGCAAAGTCAAAATTGACTTCTTGTGGACATTTTATATGTAAGAACTGTTCTTCTGCTATGGATATTATTCATACTTGTCCTGTTTGTAACGAAAGTTGTACGACAATTTTGTGTTCGGGAAATGTTCGTTGAAAACTCAGTAACAATATTTAGGTTCCTCAGGAAGTTCAATCTTTAGTGACTTTAAATGCTTCTGAAACGTTGGACCAAGTCAAAAAGACTGTAGAAGTAAAATTTAAAAGAATAAATTAAAAACAACATTTAGTTTCAAATTTCTCATTATCAAGCTGTGATAGCTCAACAAAATGAAAATCAACAAGAAATGTATCATAAATTAGAAAAAACTCAACAAATATATGACGAGTTGCAGAAAATAAAAACCGAAAATGAAAAGTTTCAAAATCAAATAACAACAATGCATAAAGAAAATTCAGAATTAAAAAAGGAAATATCAGAGCTGTATTAACAATTTATTTTAAAAATATAGTCAAAATCAATTAAAAAAGAACAGAAATTCAGTTTCACGTCCAATGACACCTTCAAAAGAAAGATTTTCAATGTTGACAACCAAACCTTCATTTTTAAAAAGTTTCATTTTTCAATATTTTTAATTCAATTTGCAGATAATTCTAGAATTCAAAAACCAAATTCAATTTTTAATCAAAAAGACAGTTTATCACCACAAATTGGCAGAAACATATTTGATAAAGTACTTTCACCAAACTCAAGAAGTATTTTAACAACACCAACAACATCATCAAATCAAAGAAATTCATCAAAAGAAATAAGAAGAGAAACATTTTCACCTTCGAATAATTTAGGACCTGGAAATACTCGACAAGGTAAATTCTTATCACCAAAATCACCTGACTTGTTCAAATTAAAAAAAAAAAAATAAATTTTTTAATTTTCCAAAGTATTTATTACAGCTCTACCAATTTCAGTTTTTACAAAAGGTAACCAACTATTCAATTTCATTGAAAGAACCATTTCTTTTTGTAATTCAATAAAAATATCTGGATTTGGATTTTCTAATGAATTTTTGACCATATTTTTCTTTTCACCAGTTACATTTAAAACAGTCATTGATGTATCACTTAAATATCTATCAAATATAGATTGTGCTTCTTTCTTTACTTTTTCAGGAGAATCAAAAGGAGCATGTTGTCGAAATATTTCAGCTTCTTTCCAAAATTTACAAGCTTCTTCATTTCTTTGTGTTGCCGCGAATTCTTCAAACACTTTATATGAAAACTGATTTTGTAAAATTCTTAATAACAAATTATTATCTGAATTCTTTCTATAAAAAAATAATTTATCTTCTAAAAGTTGTTGTTTTTTATGCAATTCATTTAATTGTTTACAAGTATCATTTAATTCACCCCTTTCATTTTATGTCAAAAAATCATTTTTTTTCTTACCTTAATGTATCATAATTTGAACATAAATCAAATAAAATTCTTTCGGAGTTTTTTAAATATTCAGTTACAGGTGCTATTGGATTTTCAGTTTGAACAGTTGTTTTAAATTCAACTTCTTCTTTTACTTCTATTTTTTCAATAGTTGAATTGACTATTCTAATCCAAGTAGCTATGTCCTCAGAATATTCAGCTTTTAAAATTATTGGTATTTTATTTTTTAAAAATAAACCAAATGTATTATCATAATCTATAAATTCTACAACTTTTGTTTCTTTATTGAGTTCGATAGAACCAATGAATGTGTTTTTGTCTTGTGAAAATTTTTGTAATTTTGTTTCTGTGAGTTTATAGTAAAACTTTTTCCATTTTGTTGTATCTTTATCTTTAAGTTTTATTTTTTGACTCAGCACTCCTTCCATCAACTTTTTTTTTTTTGCACAAAGTGAGCTATGAATCCGATTGGATTAAAAATATTCCACCAATGGTATTAAAACAATTTACTGCCAAGAAACATAACAATATTGTGAAAACTATTTTATCAAATTCAACGATTCAAACTTACAATTTCAATTTTAAGAATGAAAAAATACTTGAATTGAAAAAACCAAATGTTTTGCATGTTTTTCAAAGAGAGTTTGCAACAATACTACCAAATCAGTTTGAATTCATCGGTTCAAGTGAAGCAACAACTTGTATAATATTATTCATAAGAAATAAAAAAACTGGAAAAATTAATTGTTCTCACATAGATGGTTCAAAAAATCAAATTGGAGGAAATAATTGTTCTTTGAAAAAAATATTTTCTACTTTCAATTTAGAAGAAAGCAGTGGTGTATTAGAACTAAATTTTATAGGAGGTTATTATGATGGTTCAGAAAATTCTGATAAATTAATAGATTCAATTTTATTCGAACTTGAAAATTCAAACTTGAATTTTGAAATTAAAACATTTTTTGTTTCAACAGAAAACTCAATTTTAGACAAGAAAGATTCTATTTATTATCCAATTGCAAAACATGCTTCAATGGAAACTTCAACAGGAAAAGTTTTTCAAACAAATTTTCAAGTGACCAATCCTGAAGAAGAATTAAGAAGTCTTAGATGGTTAGGAGATTCAGAATTGGGTAATATATATGATTATAAAAATGAAGTTTTAAAAATTGAGAATTTTCATTATCAAACTATTGAACAAGCGAATCTGTTTTTGAAATTACCAGACAAAGTATTGTTAGAATATATGTCAACAAGTCCAGAAGTAGAAAGTGAAAATTTTATCCCAAAGTTAAAGAATTCTTTGAAATTTTTGATCAACAATCCAGATGCAAAAATATTTTTTGGAAATGAATCTATTTGTTACAAAATACAAGATGGAAATTGGAAAAGAATTTAGATTTCAAGCATTGTTTTTGATCTATAGAAAGACAATCCTAAATACATTTCAAGTAAACTTTTTTTATTGGTCAATTTTTTTGTGGTTCAGTTTGTGCAAAACATGAGAAAAGTCGGAATTGTTGGATTTGGAAATTTGGGACAATACCTTTATAAAAATATTATTGGTGATGAAAAATTATCAAAACAATTCGAAATTGTATTTGTTTGGAATCGTTCAGTAGAAAAAATACCAAAAGATATTGATTCTAAAATAATACTTGAAGACATCACCAAGTTCAAAGATTTTAAACCTGATATTATTGTAGAAGTTGCACATCCTTTAATTACAAAACAATACGGAATAGAATTTTTAAAGTTCGCAGGTTAAATAACTTTTTTTCTTTTAAAGAATTAGATTATTTTTGTGGATCACCTACAGCATTTTCTGATGATTTATTAGAAAAAGAAATGAGAAAAGTTGCTGAAGAATATGCTCATGGTTTATATTTACCTTCAGGAGCTCTTTGGGGTGCAAATGATATTGAAAAAATGGCAAGATTGAATTCATTAAAAGGATTAACAATAACAATGAAAAAACATCCATCATCTTTAAAAGTAGAACCTGAACTTATGAAAAAATTGAAAAGTTATTCAGAAAATGAAAAAGAAAGTGGAGAATTTATTGTTTATGAAGGTCCTGTTAGAGAATTATGTCCGTTGGCACCAAATAATGTAAATACAATGGCGTGTGCTTCTTTAGCTGCTTTTAATCTTGGTTTTGATAAAGTCAAAGCAAAATTAATTGCTGATAAATCATTGAATGCTCACGTCATTGAAATTGACATTGAAGGTCCATCAAATCAAATTGAAAATAAAAAGGAAACATTTTCTGTCAATACAATTCGTTATAATCCAGCAAGTGTTGGAGCAGTTACAGGAAATGCAACATACTCGAGTTTTTTAGGAAGTTTAACAATCGCTTATGGTAAGAAATATTTCCTAAATTAATATTTTTCAAGGACGTGGAAAAGGTGTTCATTTTTGTTAAAAATCAATTTAAATAATTAAAATTTTTTTTTAGATTTTCTTTTTTTTTGACCAATCGTTCATACCATTCCAATTGAGAGTGAATCTTCTGATTGGTTATAAATAACCAATCGTTTCCATTTCAACTTCAAGTTATGAAAAATGAAAACGAAACAAGAACAGTTTCTGACGTAAATAGAGGATCAGAAACAAAGGAACAAAAGTCAGGTGCTTATGTTCCTCCGCATTTAAGAAACAAAGGAAGTGTCTCTAACACTTCAAATGGCTTTGGAAGCCAAAGAACCAACAATGGTTATGGTGGTGGTTATAACAAACCAAAGGATAGCTTTTTCAATAAACCACAACAAACAACATCATCACGTTGGTCAAACAAAGATTCAGGATCTTCAAATTCCGGTTATGGAGGAGGTTATAATCAAAACCGTTATATTGAAGACAAAGAAGAAGATTTATTTGGAACAGGAGATGACAACTCAGTTGGTATCAATTTTGATAAATACAATGATATTCCAGTTGAAGTTTCAGGAGAAGATTGTCCAGAACCACTTGAAACATTTGAAAAGTGCGACCTTCATGATAAAGTAGCACAAAACGTTAAAAGAGCAAATTATTCAACACCAACACCTATTCAAAAATTCTCAATTCCATCCATTCTTGGAGGTAGAGATCTTATGGCTTGTGCTCAAACTGGATCAGGTAAAACAGCTGCTTTCCTTTTACCTTCAATTAATTCAATTTTACTTAATGGAACAAGCAAAAGTCCAAAACAATTTTTAACTTATCCATCAACTGTTATTATGACACCAACAAGAGAACTTGCTATTCAAATTTATGATGAAGCTAAAAAGTTTGCTTTTAAAACTGGACTTATTCCACAAGTTGTTTATGGAGGAGATCCAATTAAAGAACAAATGAGAGAATTAAATAAAGGATGTGATATCCTTGTTGCTACTCCTGGACGTCTTATTGATTTACTTGAAAGAGGAAAAGTATCACTTGGAGGTTGTAAATTCTTAATTTTAGACGAAGCTGATAGAATGTTAGATATGGGTTTTGAACCACAAATTAGACAAATTGTTGAAAAAGAAGATTTACCAAAAATTGGAGAAAGACAAACTTTAATGTTTAGTGCTACTTTTCCAAAAGAAATTCAACAATTAGCTTCAGACTTTTTAGATAATTATATCTTTTTAACAGTTGGTACAGTTGGATCTGCTTCATCATTTATTGTTCAAAAAGTTGAATTTGTTGAAGAAAATGATAAGAAAGAAGTTCTTTTGGGTCTTTTAAAGAAAGCACAAGATAAAACATTAGTTTTTGTTGAAACAAAAAGAGCTGCTGATGAATTAGAATATTTTCTTTATAAACAAGGTCTCAAAGCAGATTCAATTCATGGTGATAGAACACAACAAGAAAGAGTTCAAAGTTTAAATGCTTTTAAAACAGGTGAAGTTAATGTTCTAGTTGCTACATCAGTTGCTGCTCGTGGTTTAGATATTAATGATGTAGGTCATGTTATTAATTATGACTTACCATCTGCTATTGATGATTATGTTCATAGAATTGGAAGAACTGGTAGAAAAGGAAATAATGGATTAGCTACTTCATTTTATAATGATAAAAACAAAAATATAATGAAAGATCTTTGTAAACTTTTAGATCAAGCAGAACAAGAAATTCCAAGTTGGTTATCAAAAGAACTTGAATATTCAAGAAAAGATTTTGGAAAAGGAAGAGGTGGTAAAAAGAACTTTGGTTCAAGAGATTACAGAAACAAATCATCAAAAACTTATTCACATAATTCTTCTTCAGATTCACCAACTCACACAAATCGTTCATATTATCAATCACAAAGTAAACAATGGAAACAATAAAAAAATTAGTTTTATTTGAAGCATTCTTTTTCCTCCAATCATTTCGAAATTTTCAAAAAAAATTGTACAAAGAGCTGAATGAATTCAAATAAATTACAAATATTAAATCGTTTTAAAAACATTCTTAGACAAACAAAATATGTGCAAAATGAAAAACAAAAAAAAGACTTATATGAAAAAGCTATTGCTGAATTTTCAAAAAATGAAACCTTGAGTTTTGAAGAAATTATTTCAAAATGTGACAAACACTTATCATTTTTGAAATTAATGACACCAAAAATACCAACAAATTCAAAACAAAAAATTTTTATTATCAAAGATGGAAAAGTTGAAGAAGTGAATGAAATAATTAGAGACAACAATGGAAAAGCCATCAGCAATTTTGGTATGGGTAATATAGGTAAAATATATTCATGATAAATTTTAAATTTTCAAGATCCAGATCAACTGAGAAAACATGAATATTTATTGAAAAGACAAAGGTTTGAAACTGGTCCATTGAAAGATTATCCAAAACAAATGTATGGAATCAATAACAAAGATTAAAAAATAAAAGATTTTGTACTAAATTATGTTAATGAAAAGATAAAACTTACACAGTTGGATTATCGAATGGACAAAAATCATTTGAACCATTTTCACTATATTCTATTGGTCTAGTCACCTTCAGAGCCTCCTTTCTTTTTTTAATTTCATTTTGAATTTTCGTTATTTTTTTTTTCAAAATTTCTTCATTTTGTGATTTTTGGTACTTTTTTAATTGTTTTAATTCTTTCTCAAATTTATCAATTTCTGATTCAATTTTGAAATGTTTCATCCAAAATGCTCTATCAAAACTCTTCAATAATAAATAATCATTTTTATATCTTCTCGAAAAATTATGATCTTTATTTTCCAATTTATTCACAAAATGATCTAATTCTTTATGAGTTAAGAATTCAATTTCATCTTCTAGAATTTGAAAATCATATTTAATTTCTTGTGAAACTGGAAATATTAATTTTGATCTTCCATTTTTTTTAATTTGTTTCAAAAATTGAAATAAACTTCCTTCAAAATCAAGTTTTAAATCTAATTCAGATAAAATAGTTTCAACAAAATCTTGACAATTTCCAGAATTCTTTCCTTTTGAAAAAGTTGAATAATGATAATTTATATTCCAATAAACAATAACGTTGGCTATTTTATCACGTATAGTTTCAAGTGATTCAATAGTCGATATTTCACCAATATCAGCTGATAGAAATGCAGCCTTTGATAAACATTTTCTAGGTATACATAATGATGAATCATTCCATTCAATCATCCAAGAACCTAAAAAAAAAAAATTCTTTTAAAAAATGGAAAAAAACTAACCAATAATTAAAGCGGTATGAAAAAATCCAAATTCTGAAACATTACTTCCTATATTTGATATTACAGGAGATAATAATTCTCTTATTCCTTTTTGTACTTTATCATCTTTAATTTGATCTACAAATACAATTTTAATTTTTAAATCTTTTTTTAAATGATGTTTTTGAAATGCTGATGATGATTTTCTTCTTTTTTCTTGATATTTTTCTTGTTCTTTTTCAATTTTAATATCATCAAAAAATTGATTTTGTTCATTTTTTTCAATATCTTTTTCATATTTTTCTTTATTTTCTTCTTTTGTCAATTCAATAACACTATTTTCAACTTCTTCTTGTTTTTTTAATGCATCTAACCATGTTGTTGTTAAATAATTTTCTTTTAATAATTCTTTATCTGATAATATTTTAGCCATTTTTAATATTATTTCATTTGATTTTGGTGCATGATTGGATGATTGTAATAATTTTTCTAAAATGATTTCTTTTTGTTCATTTCTTATCTTTTTAGTCTCTTCTTTAATCATATCAAAATTGAAACTCATCATTTCAAATATAATTTCTCCTTTTTCTACTCCTTCAAGTTTTTGTATGAATTTAATTGGATGAGCATCTTTTGTAAATTTTGATAATTCAATTTTACATTTTCCCATAAATTCATCACTTTTTAATCGATTATAATTCCAACATTCAACTTGAAAAATTATTTTTTATTTTTTTCGTTACTTTCTAAATGACCATCGTCTTTAATTTCAAAAGGATGAACATTGATTCTTAGTTCTTGATTCCATTGTGGATTCAAAGTTTTTGTCAAGGTTTTACTTTTTATTTTATTTGAACCTGATTTTATTATTACATAAGGATCTGAGTATCCATTTTTATTTATAGGTATCAAATTAGCACCTTCTATTATAGTAATACCCAAGTAAGGAGAGTCAAAAGATTCTTCTGTACTTGACTTTATTCGAAGGAAAGACATTTCAACAAAGCCTTTTCGTTGGGTCAAGGAAAATTAACCAATCACTGAATAACCAAAAAAAAAAAAACGATTCAAGATAAAATTGAAAAAAAAAAAAAAAAAATTTTATTTTTCACCACATACACATGCTCTTCTATGATTATATTTTCTTTCATGACATTTTCCATTTAAATTATTTGTAATCATAATTTCATTTGTTTCTGTGTTAAAAGTTGGAAATTTATTAAAATCCATTTTAAATTTAACACATCTAAAAAAAGTAGGTAAAGTAACACCTAATAATCTATCCATATATTCACAATTATTAACGAATTGTAATGCATTTTCAATACATTTCAAATTCTTTTTTTCACAAATATCATTACAAGAATCATTTGCAACATCACCAATTATAGTTGTAATACCTAATCTTTCAAATAGTATTCTTCTATAATCAGCATCTAATGGTATATCTGATTTTGGTATTTGTCTTAAATGTAATTCTTCTTGAACACTTTTTGGACAAGGTGATATCATATGTGCTTCACATAACCAATCAAAATGTTCTTCTAAATGAAAATGTACTGATTTCATAAAACCAAAACATTTATATCTTCTAGCTTCTTCATTTCCAACAGTTGATTCATAACCAATATGTTCAAATAACATATATCTATAAGTCATATGTTTTCTTTTTAGACGATGTTCTGATCAATTAATGATAAATGATTTGATATTACCTGCATATGGATCCCAATACATTGCTAATGCAGTATCAATTGGTAATCTTGTTTTTTTATTATCAATTATTGATCTTTCTTTTATGACTTTTAAAAATCTTGGTATATCTCTACATTGTAAAAATAATCCACTAAATCCAAAACCCATTCTAATAGCTAACCAATCTTTTAGATTCATTTCACCAAATTGAAATAATGCTAAAATATGACCAAATGCTTTATCACAGATTTCAAAATCATCTGAAAAATAATTTGTTTGAAATAAAATGAATTCAAACCTTCCATATATAAAAATATTTCACTTCCTTCACAATTTCTTTCATGCCAAAGTCTTAAAAGATATTAGTTATTCAAAAAAAAAAAATAAAACTCCATCATTTGATACCAACTTAATGCCTATTATTTGTTCAATGTTATTTATTATTACTTGTTCATTCCATCTATTTAACCTTGATAATGTTAAATCTCTTAAAGGTTCTCTTTTTCTCAATAAAGGTAATACTTTTTTTAGGTCTGGAGTTAAATTTCGTAAATTTTCATCTTCTTTAAAATGAATTACATTCACTCTTGGGTCTTTAATTTCAAGTTTATTCTTCTTCTCCTCATCTTCTGAATTCAGAGTTTTTTGGTAAATATAAATTTCAAAATGATTATGTAAGTTGTGTCGCTCAAAATTTTCTTTTATATTTTTTATAGTTTTTAATAAATAGGTGTATCCTTTTAGGTTTTTTTTTTAAATGAATTTTTTTTATAAACCTAAAAGAGAGAGAGGGTTAATTATTTTTTTTTGAAAACCTGTTCTATTTCGATGCATTGTTGGCATTACAATTCGAATTTTTGAAAAATAGTTTGGTAATTTTTTAGGCCAAAAATCAAGTTGCTTTTCAGTATGAGGTAGCCAATACGCATCTTCTTGTTTAGTTTTATGTTTTAGTTTATATTTAGCTATATAAAATTGAGATATTATAAATAATGATATCAAAAAGATGAATCCAAATAACAAATATCTCCACAAAGGCATTAGTTGTGGATTCGTTTGTATTTTAAGGACAAGTAATTTTATTGGATGGTTCAAAATAAAAAATTTAATTTTTTTTTTTTTTTCATTTTAAAAATTTGGATATTTGTATACTTACAACCAAAAAATTATAACTTAATAAATTTTTGGTGGAAAACAATAGTTATTCAAAGATTCATAACTAAATTCTTCCTCTTCGCCATTTTCCAATTTTTTCTCGTCCATAAAATTGTAATTTTCTTCTGATTGTATCAAACAACAAGCAGGATAAAAATTTGATTCCTTAAATTTTTCAAAAATTTGTTCCAATTTTGAATTGGTTTCGTTCAGAATTTCATCAAATACATGTTCACTGAATTCTGTACCATTCATTTGCATTATTCTTGCTTTCGCCAGAACCATCCTTACTTTTTTTATTTCGTATTCGCTTAAAGGCTGGAATTTTGGAGAACTTTTTTTTAAAAAAGTATCAAAAATGTAAGAAGCCTTCCTTATTTTATATTTTACACCTTCTATGGTTTTAAATTGTTTAATTTCCTCATGTAGCATGTACAGACAATCAGATCTAAAAGAAAAATTAAAAGAAACTCCAAAGTACTCTTTCTGATATAAAAAGGTTTGAAACAGAACCGAACATTTTTGGTTTTGTAATATTTCCGTCAAAGTTAGTTCTTTCGTTTTTTCCATCGTCAAAAGCAACTGAAAAAACCAAACTGAAAAAAGAAGCTGGATTGATTGGTCAAAGACAAATTCATTTTAGCAAATTAAAATGACAAATATGGAAATTCTCCTTTTTCAAAAATTTCACCCAAAGTGGAATGATCATTTAAATAAATTTTAATTTCCTAAATCACAACTTGTTTGTTTTGCTTCAAATTTCTCATCATGATCTAATAAAAACGACAAGTTGAATCTTATAACTTTTGCAACTGAAAAAAGAGCACTTTGTTGATTTAAAGCGAAGAAAGAATCAAAACAAAGAAGAAGTCAATACAAAAAATCCATTGAAGAAACCATGGCAAAAAAAAAAGATCAACACTTTTCGTCCAATGAAACTGATTTTAGATAAATGGGCTCAAATCTTTCAGCAGAAGAAATAGAAGAAGCTAAAGAAAATTTCGAAGAAAAAGTGACAAACAAAATAAAAAACTATGAAGTACATCTTGTTGGAAGTGTGGATAGTGGAAAAGTAAGAAAAATAAAATTAATTCTTTAGAGAACTTTATACCATCAAAAAATCCTCAAAAATGACACACTACTATGGGAATATAAATATTCCATTTTAAATTCACTTTATAAAATGACTTCAAAATATCAAAATCTTATTCAAACAAATATAATTTCAGAAAGAGATATGGAAAATATTTCTTTTGAACAACAAGAAACTCAAAAAAAGTGGAAAGAACAAAAAAAAAGAGAAAAATTAAGAGATTTAACAAAAAATTTGAATGTCAATGTGGATCAATTCAGTGCTCCTTATTTTGAAAAAATATATTTACAAATCATACAATTTTGGAATATTGAACAAGTTAGAGAATACTATCATGAATTATACTGGAAAGGAAAATATAATATTTCAGATAATTATCAATAGTAAAGGAAATATTGAACTCAATTTTCTTCACATTTAGTTTTCTAACTAACATTGAAAGATTCACACCTGATTATGAAGTTTACCTTGAAGATGCGATTAAATGTCATTTAAAGTTAAATGATTTATGTCATGTATTAGATATTGATGAAAAAAATAAAATCAAAATTCTATTAAATCCATCCATGAATTCTAGTGTAGAACACCTTGCTGACATGTTAGTATTTGTGACAAATTTGACAAATTATTTCAAACAAGGATTTGAATGTGATTTAGAATTATTTGAACGAACTATCGAAGTTTATACTAAAAAAAAGAAAGATATTCCTGTTATTTTGGTGTTGACAATGTCAGATAAATTTCAAGAGAGTTTAATGTATCATGATTTTCAATTCATTTTTGAAGATTATAATTACGAAAATACGCCAACTGAATTTATTAAAGATAAATTTTTGAACATTTATAAACAGAATGTAACTGTATTTGTTACTTGTGGTTTTGATTTTGAAAGGAACAACCTTTTGTATGAATTGATTGATGAGATTAGACAAGGTTATACAGTTGATAATTATTATGCTTACAAAGGTTTTTTAACTATACCAAAAATTGGAATGAAAGACTACAACTTGACTTTTAAATTTAAGTGAAAAAAGGAAGATTCTTTGTTTCCAAAAACGGGAAATTATTCAGCCAATCAAATCCATTTTTTTTTTCATCTTTTTGTTTTTCTTCTGTTTTTTTTTTTGTTTTTTTTTTGTTTTTTTTTTGTTCTTTTTTTCTGTTTTATGATTAGTTCAAAAAAAAATGTTGACAAAAGTTTGCAATTTTATTTTTAATTTACAAATAAACAGGAATAATATGGCAACAGCCAAATTCCTTATTTATCCAGGATACTTTTTGCATACTTTCCAACTTGTCTTCTCGTTCTTGTGCGCACAAAGTGCTTGCTGATGGCAGTCCAGTTTTTTCCAACTTTTTTAAAACCTTCATCAAATTCATCTTTCTCTTCTTGAGTCCAACTACCACGCCTGACAATATTGGTTTGATGACTCGTTATACCTTTTATAGGTGTGCTCACGACTGTAAAAGTATGAGGTGTCTTTATAGCTTTTTTAGAGTCCACTACTTGTATCATATTCTTCATTTGATTCAAAATATCCTGCTGCTGGTCTTTTTTGGTGGTTTGAGGTTCTGGTTCTTTTTCTGTTTTGATTTGAAAAAAGTTTGTCTTTTCAATGTCAGAATATGGTCGCATCTCATTGATGTAATTGTGAGGTGATAAATAAACGGTTGGTTCAATTGGTTTCAAGTGATTCATATCTGTGACAAATTCGTGAACAGCAAAAATAAATTTTTCAACCAATCGTATCCAATTACTAAAATTAGGTATAGCATTTTCTAATTAAAGAAAACAATAAACCAACCTGAATTTGAACATTTTAAAATTCAACTTTGAGAGTTAAAATTTGAAAAGGAGAAAAATTTAAGCTAATTTGATGATTTAATTCAACAACAATTTCTTTTTCATTTCTTTCTAAATTGTTGCACAATGATACCTTTTTGATTGGTTCATGAAAAATAATATTTTGTTTAAAATGACCTCCAAGGGACTCATATAAACGAATTATTATCGATTTTGATTTCTCTGCTTTCTTCATCGACTCAATAATGATTGATTTTGATTCTAATTTTAACCATTGAGTTTCAAATTTCCCTTGTATTACATTTAAATCAACATTAAAATTATATGCTTCTTTTATTACTGATTCAATATCATTTTCATGTGGATAAATAGAATATTTGAATGAATGCTTTCCAATATCACATGTATCATCAGGTGCTTTTGGTGATCTTAATAAAGATAAACCCATTATATTATCATGTGTAGAATATCCATATTTACAATCATTCAATAACGCAATTCCATTATTGTATTCTGATAAATTAGACCATTTGTGACCACAAACTTCAAATTTTGCTATTTTTTTCAGATTTAAAGTTAAATTCTTCTTACCACTGTCATGAGATGTATTGAAATGTGTTGGTCGATTTAAATGACCAAACTGAATTTCATAAGAAGCAACATCAGATTTTACGTTTACTGGAAACAAAACTCTTAAAAACTTTCGATTTTCATTCCAATTTGCTTTACAATCAAATTCTATTCTTTTTGAAATACAAGTTATTGATATTTCAGTTGTCAATTCACTTTTACCAAATTTATAATGACATAAAACAGAACTATTTAAAAGGTTAATCAAATTTTGACTATTACCATTTTAAAGATCCTTTTTCTTGTATTTTGACTGAATGAGCTTTTAATATTTCCTTTTTTTGTAAATAATAATCATAGACATCCCATGCATCATGATCTCTTGGTGTGTCATCATACAAAACATACATATTTCCATCTTTTTCCAACATTTCCTGATCATTGATTTTTTGGATTATTGATACAATATTTCCTGTTTTCTTTGATATCTTCACTCTTAAATTTGAATTTTCCAAATAAATCAATTCATTTCCTTCTAAAATTGAACATGATATCATTACATCTTCAATCATTGTTGATTTCAATCCAATACCATTTGAAGTGATTATACCCAAAGGTTTATTATTCTTTGAGATTTGTTTTGAACCCTTTTTAAAATTTGGAGGTAATTCAATAACTTCTGTTCTTTTCCAATTTAAAGTATTAAAAACTGATAAACAATTATCATCAGATTTGAATTTTTCAAAAATAAAATTTTTCATTTTTCCAATTTCCCTTTCAATTTCTTTGTAATAATTAATTGCATCATCATAAACCATTTTAATACTACTTCCAGGTAAAACATCATGAAATTGATTTCTAATAAATTTAAGAAATATTTGACTTACAATAGTAATAACTTCCACAATCTTGTTAATTCTTTTTGTGGATAATCATCTATTGATCCTGTTAAAATGAATAACATTTCAATTTCCCTCAACATAAATTCACATTTTCGATTATATTTTTTTGTTTCAGATTGTGAAGTGAATGTTCCACGATGAAGTTCTAAATACAATTCACCAACCCATTTAGGTAAATTCTCTTTTGAAATTCTTTCAAAAAATTCTGTTGGTGTCCTAATTTCAACTTTTGGAATTCCATCAACATCTTTGAATTTTAAAATTCGTTCAATTTGTTCAAATGTTGGTCCACCACCTCCATCACCGTGTCCAAATAACAATAAACTTTCACCTAATGGTTCTTTACAATTCTCACTACTTTTCAGCACTTCATCAACTGTCACTCTTGAATTATATGTTTCTGCAGGTGGAAAATGTGTCAATATTTTTGAACCATCAATTCCTTGCCAATAAAAAGTAGAATGTGGAAATTTATTCACTGAATTCCAACTTAATTTTTGAGTAACAAAATATTCAATTTCAGATTGAGTTATGATTTGTGGTAACTGACCAGAATATCCAAATGTATCTGGTAACCAAAATATATTACTTGTTTTGTTGAATTCATCTTCAAAAAAAATTTGACCATACAAGAAATGCCTTATGAAAGATTCTCCACTTGGCATATTGCCATCCATTTCTGTCCAAGAACCACCTTGTGGAATGAATTGTCCTGCTTTAATCTTTTCTTTTACTTGTTCAAATAATTCAGGATAATCTTCTTTTGCCCTAAAAATAAAATAAATTTAAATGAGAAAATTACCATTGATAGAGTTGAGGTTGACTTTGAATGAATTTAAAACTTGGATATTTATCCATTAAATTTACTTGAGTAGACCAACTTCTTGCTATTTTTCTTCTTGTTTCTGTGTAAGGCCATAACCAAGCAATGTCGATATGACAATGTCCAATTGCACTCACATTATGTTGTGATTCACCATTTTTGAAAGAAAGATATTTTTTTGATACTTCAATAGCATTGTCAATATCTTCATATTCAAAAAAATTTATCATCTGATTTGCAACTTTCATTGCAGTTTTTTGACGATGAGAAGTGGTTGGAAAACACTTTCAAATAATTTAAAATAAAGAAAAAAAAAAACCTTTGCAATTTCTGATATAATATTAAAATTTGTGATCATTTCAAATTTTTTGGAGTCAAACAAACCAAATTCAGCCTTAAGAAAAACGTTCAGATTTTTTTTTGTTTACTTGGCTCAAAGTGAAAAATTTGTTCATATCTGGTGGGTCATGTGAAACTGGATATCCTGCTCCAAATAATCCATTTGCTGCCATTTCAATAAATAAAATTATTTTGTCCGCATTTGTTTCAGTTATTGGACACTCTCCTCTTCCTTGCCAGCCTAATCCTGATAATCCTTGAACAGGTATACCATTTCTCCAAACAGTAGCTTCAGTTTCTGAATTCCATAAAAAATGAACTTTGTTTTTTTGCCATTCTTTTGGAATTTTAAATTCAATTTTAAACCAATGTGTTGACCATGTAGGTCCAAAAGAGTCACCTATTGAGCAATTTTTGAACTTTAAAGTTTAAAATTTCTATTTTTCTCACTTCTCCTTTTATTGCTTCTTCAAAAGTAATTCTAGTTTTTTTCGGTGAAAAACTTTGAATTGAAATATTTTTCTCAATTTTTGAATATAATTGATATTTTTGTTTGAGTATTTCTTGATACTTTTCTATTCTAGAAAGAGTAATGAAATCGGTGGTGATCCATTCATTTTTTTTCATTAAAAAATAACCAATGGGAGAAAAACATCAGAGAAAGAACCATATTTGGACAAATTTTCAAAGCCAATCAGAAAATCTCCTTAAAAATAAACTGCACGATGTTCTACTATATTTGTATGGCTCTTGTAATTTTATACATTCTCATTGTTTCATTTATGAATGGTGGAAGAAAAAGAAAGGGTGAACCACATTTATTGAAAGGATACATACCTTTCCTTGGTGTTTTTCCATCAATCATGATGAAAGGTTATTATCCATTTGTTAAAGAGTGTGAAAAGAAATTTGGAAGTATCTTTAGTTTTTATTTTCTCGGAATTCGAACTCATATACTCACCAATGTTTCAGATTTTCCACTTATTCATAAAAACACAAAAGGTTTTACAATGTACCCTATTTTAGATGATATTTCAAAAAGAGAAAACCAAATAGTTAGACCAGATGAAGAGAAAAAAAATTTGACCACTCAATTTCTTAAAAGTTTTCAAGGTGATAGTTTGAACCAAATAACAAAAGATTATCAAACATATGCATTACAAAAAATTAATGAAATATTTGAATCTGAAGGTGGAAAAGATGAAATAGAAGTAAATTTCTTTGATTTTTCTAGAACTGTTGTGTATCATGGAAGTACAAAAGCGATTATGGGTGATCAATTTGATGCAAAAGGTACAGAAGAGGATTTCTTTGAATATGATGCAAGTTTTCAATTAATATTCATTGGAATGCATCTAGATTGGTTGTCAAAAGCGAAGATTTCGAGAAAAAAAGTAACTGATCATATAAATAGTTTAGACTTTCAAAAGATGAGCAATTTTATTCAAGATGCAGCTTATTCAATATCAGAAGAACCTACTACAGAATCAATAACAAATGTTGCAATGGGTGCATTGGTAGCTTCACAAATTAATTCTGTAAATGGAGCATTCTGGGGATTTCTTAATATTCTTAACAATCCAGAAGTAAGAAAAGAAGTTGAAAAAGAAATAAAAGAAAAGTTTAATTTTGATAAATATGAAGATTCACTCAATAATATGCCTTATTTACATGCTTGTTTTACTGAAACAACTAGATTTAGTACTACAGGAGTTTCATTAAGAGCAGCAACAAGAGATGAAACAATTCAAGTTGAAGGAAAGAAATATAATATTAGAAAGGGTGATCAATTATATCTTTTTCCAACTGCATATGATGATGAAGAAATATTTCCAAACCCAAAGAAATTTGATCCAACAAGATATTTGACAACTGATCCAAAAAAATTGAAAATATTCAAAGAAATTCTTATTCCATTTGGAGGTTTTAAAACTTATTATTTAACTTATAGGTGGTATTCATTATTGTCCAGGAAGATTCTTTGCTGTGAATGAAATGAAAGTCCTTACTATTATGATGTTAACTCAATTTGATTGTGAACTTCCATCTTCCAATCCAAAAATTGTGGCCGAAAGAATACAACTTGGATTTCAAAGACCTCTTCATAATCTCAAATTAAAAATAAAAAAGAAAAAATAAATACTTTTCTATTGGTCAAAATAAAATGAGCAAATTATTCTTTGTTCTTGTCCATGGATTGAACACATCAAAAAATGAATTTTCAACTTTGGAAAAACTAATTAAAATTAGATTTGACTCACCAAAAATTGTATTAATTTAAAAAAGCAATTAATAAAAAATAGTTAAACTCGAATATTAATTCAGAAGAAAAATCAAGAGAAGGAATTAA
The DNA here is from genome assembly GCA_016618085.1 of Neovahlkampfia damariscottae. Classification (NCBI taxonomy): domain Eukaryota; phylum Heterolobosea; class Selenaionea; order Neovahlkampfiida; family Neovahlkampfiidae; genus Neovahlkampfia; species Neovahlkampfia damariscottae. The sequence goes on from JABLTG010000079.1 coordinate 71,821, forward strand.
GATTTGTTCAAAACGTCTATTTAAAGAAATCAAGAATTTTATGAGTGAAAATATTTTCGAAAAACATTCACTTGTGATGGTAAATTGCTGTTATTTCTTACAACATCAGATAGGTCATTCATTTGGTAAATATAAGTTAAAACTAATATACAGGAGGTATTTTATGTAGATATTGTTTGGATATTCTATTTGATGACGAAATTGGACAACTATTAGATCCACACAGTTTTATCACTTTTTCAACACCACATCTTGGTATCCAGAGGAGTAGTGGGAGTTTAATGAATAATATATTAAAATATGGTATTAATATTGTGGGATTGTATTGTTTGGGTGAATCTGTAAAAGAATTAACCTTACAAGATGCTGATCAAATTTTGATTGGAATGTGTGAAGATAAATATTTAAAATTATTGGATAAATTTAAACATAAAACACTCATTGGTAACATTTTTATACCTTAAACCTCTTTGAAGGTGTATCTGTTGGCGACTATTTTTCTCCACTTTGTACAAGTTGTATCGTTGAATCAAATCCTTTTTCGAGCAAATCAAATGAAACATGTAGATTTGAAGTCTTAGATTGTAAAGGTTTTGACAATGACAAGTTTACTAATCTTTTTGAATTTTTCAACGATTTTAATTTTGTTGAATCAATTACAATTGATTCCGAAAGGGAAGTAGATTTTCAATCTACAATGTTTAAAAAATTGGATAGCTTGAATTGGAGACGTATTTATTTGGATATAAATCTCCCTTTTTCTTTGAATAATTTATTTCAAATTGACAAATGGATGATTCAAGTGCATAATGCTCCAATTGGAAACATTTTTCTGCATGAGGATTTTGGAAGTGAAAATGTCAAACATATCAGAAAAAAGTCCATTGATTTCATGGAATTCTTCATAAAAATATTGATGAAGGATGCATTGTAATTGAATTTCGTCATTCTTTTGGAATCAATATAAATTTGTAAGTATTAATATCTTTCTTGATTCTAAGAAATTTCTTGTTTTCCTATTCCTGAACCACCAATATTGACAACTCCTTCCCATACTGAGCTATGTACAAAAAAATGAAAGTTTAATAGAAAAGTGCTGAACATTCCTTCTCTTCGAAACAATTTTGTATCTATTAACGTTATTATCGGATTTTCATCTGGTCAACAACAAATCATTTGATTATACAATGGAACAACTATTTCAATTTTTTTTCATTCAGTTTTTTCTTTCAGATATTTTATGTCATGACCAATTTGATTGGTTTATTATAAACGTTGAGATTTGATTAGATGGGCAACGAAAAAGACCAACTCAAATCATCAAACAGCAGTTTGACTTTAGTGAAAGGTGAAGACTTTCATAAGTTATGTGAAGGAACATATTGTATGATATTTCTTATTTTTTATTTTTTTTTCAGTCAATGCTAGCGAAACTGAAGAACTTTTTATTCTTTTTTACAAAGCTTGTACACCTATGAAAGAATTAAATGCTGAAACTTTCAACTCTGTTTTCCCATCTTTCAAAAAAGATTATCGCGTACAAAAGTCTCTCTTTGACGCAATGGACAACGACAAAGGTGGAACTGTAGCATTTCCAGAATTCCTTAAAACTCTTGGACAAATGTTCAGAGGAACAGTTGATGAAAAAGCTGACCTTGCTTTGTCAATTATTGACCTTGATGGTGATAAAAAAATTCAACGTCAAGAACTTTATGACGTTTGTAAAGTTATTGAAGAAATTACAAAAGGTGTTCCTTCAGTTGATAATATTACACCGGCAGAACAAGTTGTTGACTCAATTTTTGACATTGGTTTGGAATTTATTTTTTAAAAATTAGATAATGATGATAAAAAGTTAAAAAATCAACAATATCTCTTTTTGGCAGAAGATTATGAAAAAACAGAATTTGATATTAAAGATTTAAAAGGTACAATTGAAGAAATGAAAGAAACAATTGAAAAAAATTCACAATTAACAATGGAACAAAAAATTAATATGAAAAAAGCATTATTTAAATCACAAATGGAAGGATTAAAAAAAACAGTTCATAAAGATACTCAAAAAGAATTAGATTATGAAGAATTCAAGAGAAGAGCAAAAACAAATGTTCAATTTTTATCATGTTTTGGAATGTTCACTTTATTTTACCATGATATTGTTCTTCCAATTGAAAAAAAAGTTTGTTTTTTTGTTATTTAACTTTCTTTTAATAGCTTGATAAAAATGTTAAAAAATTTGGATATCCTGCTGTAGAAGGAAATGTTAAATGTAAAGCATTATTTAAAAATGAAGAAAAATATTGTCAAATTCAAAATGGTATGATGGTATTTTATGATAATTATAAACATTGTTATATGAATGAAAGACGTTGGGTATTAGATGATTCTGGACTCACAAAAAGAGTAAAAATATAAAAACTATTAAAATTGTGAAAGATTATTCCAGATGATGATGATTTTAGTAAAGCAACTTTTAATCTTGTAAAAGATATTAGTAAAAGTGGAATTGTTATAGGTATTCATAACTTTTCAAAATATACACTCGATGCTCCAACAATTAACTTTTCAAAAGGAAGTGCAAAAAAGAAATTGGATTTAAAAATTTTAACAAATTCTTTTGGAACTGGAATTGTTATTCCAGGTGGTTTATTAGGTAGTAATTTAAGTGGATATTTATCATATCGTATTGCTGATTCTGGTTCTAGACTTATTCTTACTTTTGATATGGGTATAACTGGAAAACAATTTGCATGTAGAGTTGTTGAAGAAGATGCAGATGTTTCTGCTTCACTCATCAAAAATATGAAACAAACTTCATTAAGAAAAGGAACAAAAGATTGGATTCAACATGAATATCATATGAAAGCAATTGTTGGAAAACAAGATGGGAAACTTTCAGAAAATAAATGTACATTTAGAGTTGAATTTCATGATGCAACAGAATGTGCTCCACCAATTCATACACTTGATTTAACAGAAGCTATTTGTAAAGTTAAACCTCAAATTGAGAATGGATTCACTGTTTCACGTTCATTTTGGTCATATGATTTCATTTTAGAAGATCAACCTGAATTACGTGATAATTGGGTCTCATGTATTGCAGCAAATACAAATGTTACAAAATTATATGAACATCCATTTCATTCTTTTTCACCAGTACGTGAAAATGCAGTCAGTAAAATGTTTATGTGTGGAAAAGATTATTTTGAAGATTTAGCAGAAAATTTAAAAAAAGCTGAAGATGAAATTTTAATTACAGGATGGTTTATTTCACCAATGTTTCATTTAACTAGAAATAAAGTTGATGGTGAATATATTGATAGACTTGATCATAGTAAAGAGATACCATATTATTAACACTTTATAGTATTACTTGATAGAGCTGAAGCAGGATGTAGAATTTATGTTCTTGCTTGGGATGAATTAGATGCAGCATTCTATTTAGCATCAAAAGAAATGAAACAACATTTTGAAGCATTACATCCAAGAATTCAAGTTTCAAGAGATCCACTTATTGTTGGTATTTATTCTCATCATCAAAAAACTGTAATTATTGATCAACAAATCGCATATGTTGGTGGAATTGATCTTGCTTATAATAGATATGATGATGGTAATTATAATATTACAGATGAAGGAGAAGATCAAATATATCCTGGAAGACATTATGTGAATCCAATGATTGGAGCAAAAAATAAAAATGTTGGAAATCCATTGGAAGATGTTTATGATAGATCAAAAGTTCCTCGTATGCCATGGCAAGATTATCAAGCGAAAGTGATTGGAGAACCAGCAAGAGATGTTGCAAGAAACTTCATTCAAAGATGGTTAATCTGTAAAGAAAAAAAACATAGTTTCATTTCTTTACGTGAAACTGATTATAGCAAAGATGAAAAATTGATTCAAGTGATGAAAGACAATGAAAAAGATCTTGCAGAAGTTCAAGTTATTCGTTGTGCTGCATGGTGGTCATTGGCAACATCAATGACAGAAAATTCAATCTTTAAAGCAGAAGTTAAAGCAATCAAAGAATCCAAACATTTTGTTTATATTGAAAATCAATTCTTTGTTTCAAGTTGTGATAAAGTTTCAAATCCAAGAAATAAATTAATTGGAACTTTAGTTGAAAGAGTAGCAAAAGCAATTGAAAACAAAGAACCATTTAGAGCAATCTTTCTTTGTCCACTTCATAGTTCATCACCATTGAATACTAAAACATTACAAAATTTAACATATTGGCAATTATCATCTATGTTTCAAGGACCACATTCAATGTTGGGAGTTTTACAAAAAAGATTTCCAGATGTTGATGTTGAAAATTATGTTACAATTTTGTGTTTAAGAAATTGGGGTAAATTTAAATCAGGTATTTATTGTAATGAAATGGTTTATATTCATTCAAAACTTATGATTGTTGATGATTCAATTATTTTTTGTTCTTCTGCAAATGTGAATGATCGTTCAATGTTAGGTGATCGTGATAGTGAAATTGGTGTTAAAATTATTGGACATGATAAAATTGATATCAAAATGGGAGGTGAAACAACAACAGTTTCAAGAATGGCTCATGATTTGAGAGTAAAAGCAATGTCAAGATTTTCTGGAAAAAAAATAGAGTATGTTCAAATAAATCTAACATTTTTAAAGTGATCCTGATGTTCAAGATGCTGTTGTTTTTTACGATGATTTTAGAAAAATTGCACAATCTAATCAAGAAATTTATGTTGATGTATTTCAAAAAACAGTTGAAAATCTTGAAGAACCAAAAGATGCAAAAATCATTCAAGATTATAATCACAATCTAAAAGCAAGAAATGTTGAAAGATTACAAGATCTTCAAGGATATGTTGTTCCATATCCAAAAAAATTATTTTCAAAGTCATATTCTCAACCAGATGAAAATCATATGTTGGTGAATTTCTATTGTTAAATATTTTTATTTCCAACAAATATTTTTTTATCAAGAGATGAATTCAATGATTTAAGTGATGTTGAAACTTCATTAATTCTTTCTTCTGTTTGACCTCTTTCTTTCATATCTTTGATGTACTCTTTTAATGTTCTTTCTTTTGATGCAATTGCCATTACACCCAACATGACATCAACACATGCTTTTGGATTTGAAACTTGTAAAACTTGATCAAAATTATAAACTATTTTTAGATCTTACCATTTTCTTCACCAAGTTCATCTTTCCATAATTTCTCTAAAATATTGGTTTTTGAACCATGATCTTTTTGAAGAAGAAATACATTGTATTGTTTTTTTAATTCTTGAATTAATTCAGATGTAGAAATATCTTTATCTATATCATCTCCAATATATTTTTTGATATTTTCAACTTTTGATTGATATCGAAATCCTTCATCTGCAATAATGAAATAAAATGGTAAATCTGAATTTGAAACATCTGATTTTTTTGAATAAAAATAAAATCCCAAGTCATATGCTTCACAAGGATGATGTTTATTTGTAGGTCCACCACCTCTTCCAACTAACCAAATTTTTGAAATTAATTCATCAATTTGTTTTCCTTGACCAAAATTAGTTACTTGAATTGGACAACCACTATTGAAATCATCAATTGCACAAAAACTTATTGATGGATCTTTTAAATATCCTTGTTCAACAATTTGACCATAAAACACTGTTTTATTAAAAATAGACTTTATACTTACTTGGTAATTTATCATAGATCACTTTTGGCCAATCTGTCATTGATCCAGTAACATCAAGACATAATACAATTGGACTCTTAAATTTAGAAACTAATTTTTCATCTTCATCAAATTGAATCTTTGGATCACAACTCTTATGAAGAGTTTTATTATTTTTGAAAACTTCTTCTGATTGTTTTGAATAATTGTGTTTTGTTGTAGTTTTAGAATTTGTTGTACTATTATAATTTACAGATATAACATCTCTTTCGATGCCTGAACTACCTCCCATTTGTTTTTGTTTAAAGAAAATATAGACCAATCATTTCACTTTCTGTATTGTGTTGACTCAAGCTTCAAAATTTAAATTCTCTTCCTTCTTGTTACAATGTGTGATTCTTTAAGAACGATTGATCAAACTAAACAATACTCTCTCTTGAAAGATGTTCACTCAATTCAAAAAAAAAAGATGTTAAAAAGAAATGTTATCAAACCAACAGAAAATCAAAACGGTTGTGCTTTCACTGTAGAAAATTTAATTTCAAAAAAAGAAGCAAAAGAAATCATTGAAAATGTAACAAAAAATGAATTTATGAATTTAAAAACTTTATATAATGATATAAGAGATTCTTCTCGACAAGTTATTCTTGATAAACAGTTATCAACTTTGTTATGGAAAAGGTTAAACAATTTAATCAAAGAAGAACAGTTAAAATATAAATTCAAACCTTTTGGTTTTCAAGTATCAGGATTTTGGGAGCCATATTCAATTAATGAATGTTTTAGAATATCAAAATATGAAAGTCCGTCCAATGGATTTCAACCACATTTTGACAATCCTTATACCAAAGAAATTGATGAAAAATCTATATTTTCATTAATTATTTATTTAAATGATGATTATGAAGGTGGAGAAACAACAATTTATGAAGAAAACTTATTAGATTTGACTGAAGAAATTGAAAAAGAAACATTTGATGGAATTACAGTTAAAGATGAAATTAAAATGAATAATGGAATTAAAAAATATAAATCACATATAATAAAACCAGAGATAGGAAAAGGTTTAATTTTTAATCATCAATTTCTGCACTCAGGAGATCCAATGAAAAAAGGTGTGAAATATATTCTTAGAACAGATATTATATTTCAAAAAAGTGTTTCATTTCAATCAAATTTTCATTCAACTCTTTACAAAAAATGTCTTGAAATGTTCAGAGAAGCTCAAAATCAAGAATTAAATAAAAAATTGAAAAATCAAATGAACTTTATGAAAAATCATTATCTATTAGAAGATATGTTACTAAATATGAAACAAGATTTCAAACAAATTCAGATTTTAATTTCATAAACCTTGAAGATTGTTGGTTATTAATTTTATCATTTTTACCATTGAATTCATACACTAATATATCTATCACATGTTCAACCATTTTAAAATATGTTAATATTCACAAAAAGAGAATTTGGTCTACAATACATACTGAATTATTCAAAGATGAAAATATTGAATCAATCAATGAAAATGATTGGATTAAAAAGAGTGAACTTTTTATTCCAAAAGTGATTGAGAAAAAAGGTATATCATCTTCATTCCACTATAATGATGTACAATGGAAATTCTTTAATGCTCATAAAGAAGGTTGTTTAAGAGTTATTTCAATGTATAGTTTGGTATTATTAAGTCAAACAATCAATGTTGATACATTTATTGCTGAATATGATCCAGAAAGTGGTTTAATCAAAAGAGTTCCATTAAAATGGCTTTTAATTTGTGCATTTTATCAGTTACCTTGTTCTGGAAAGTACTTTAATATTTATGAAACAAATGAAACAGATATCAGAGAACACTTTGATAAAAAAGAAAAAAGAAATTTTGGAATTACTCCTCATTATGATGATGAAGATGAAGTTTGTGAACTTGTTTATATTGATGAAAATGAAATTAAAATTGATATCTCACCTGATGAATACAAATTTGAGGATATTGAAGATTTATCAATTAAAGATCAATCAAATCAAAATGAGACAAGAAAGTTATTTGAATCATATGTTGATAAAAGTTATTTCACAAAGATTTCGAATGGTGATTCAATAAATTTCATTGAATTATCAGAAATTGTAGGAAATGAAATGAAACTGACAACTCCAAACAAATCAGGTTTCACTTCTATATCATATTTTAATGGTACTAGATCAAGAATTGGTTGTTTTTGTGATTATTTATATGATAGAACTGGTACAATGTTGATTTTAAAATATAATAGTTTGATTTGTGATTTTGAAAAACAACAAATGAAAATAACTCCTTTTGATCCACAAAATATAATCTTCAAGTTCAATCATGATTCAAATGAAAAATATATTGTTAATATATCTGAGATTACAGATTTTAAAAATTTCTTTCATGCTGGCTGCCATTGTGGTCCTGGAGCCTACAAGACAACTTTTGAAAAATATAGTGAAATTAGATTTTTGAAAAATTTTGAATTGAATTTAATTGGTATTTCGGTACATGAAAATAAGGTTTTAATTGCAGAATATTCTGGTGTCAACTCTTTTTAAAATAAATTTTGTCCAATCATTTGACGTTTTTCATTCAACAACAATTTACACCAAAAAATGAGTAAAGAAGAAAAACCAATAACACGTCAAAATTGGAAAAGTCATCCATATTACCATGGTTCCGCCTCATTTTTGATATCGATTCATGACTCTTTTCGTTCATCATTCAAAGAAATTTCAAAGTTAATAGAACAGAAGAATTTTGAAAAAGCAAAAAAAATGTATGATAATTTGAATGAACATTTGGATAATCATCATTATATTGAAGAGGCTAGAATGTTTCCAAATTTAAAAAAAAAAATGAAAAAATTAAAATTAGAAGAAAATGCTAACTTGATTGACGGATTGACTTCTGATCATAAAGAAATGTCAATAATGATGGATGAACTTGAAAGACTTTTTAAACAAAAGAAATATGAAGAAATACCTGAACTGTGGATAAAATTTAAAAAGCATATGTTGAAACATTTAATAGAAGAAGAGGATATTTCAATTCCAATAATAATTCAATATGGTGTTGAAATTTGAGATGAATTTGGTCTTTTGTAAAAAGAAATTATAAAATTAAAATTTATTTTTGAATCATGAAATTATACATCCACCTTCTTGTCCTTTTGGAAGAGGTCCTAAATTTGGGTAAGTTGGATTTCTTTTTTCTTTTTCAAGTTCTTCTTTTGAATATCCACAGAAACATCTTTTTTCAACTGGAATATTTTGAAAAATACCTTGAAGATGATTACCACAACCACTCCAAGATGCTTTATTACATTTATCACATGTTGTTTGATGACACATTTTGTAAACTTTCTTTCAAATTGATTTGTCAACAAATTTATCAATTTTAAGGAAAATTTGTTCCGCTTCCGCTTCCGGACTTGTATTGAAAAGCAAGATTAAAAAAAAATTAAAGATTTATTTCACAAATTTGTTGAATTATTTAATAACGTTGTTGTGGTGGTTTTGGAAGAGGTCCTAATTCTGGATTTTTTGGACTCTTTTTTTCTTGTTCAAGTTCTTCTTCTGTATATCCACAGAAACATCTTTTTTCAACTGGAATATTTCTGAATATTCCGGTCAGATGCATTCCACATCCAACATAAGCTTCTTTTTGACATTTGTTACAAGTTGTTTGCATACACATTTTCTATTTCTTTTTATTTTTGTTTGTTGAATCGAAAACAGAAATTTCTCCTTTTATTGATGTTTTGAAACGTTCCTATTGGCGAGGAATATTTTTCTCCAAATTTGGACTTCCGCTCTTCCATTTTTTCATGACTAAAATCAGGTTTTTAATTCCGCAATTCCGCACATCAAATTGTGAATTATTTTCTATTTGGCAATAAAAATGTCAATGGAAATACAATAAGACTAATAAATGCTGCCAAATAAAAAATCAAATGAACATCAAAAGGATAAGGCATATTATTAGAAATTGAAAGAGCAAATATTGGTGTTGCTATTGATGGTCCTATTGCTCTAGTCAAAGCAACAAAAGATTGTGCTATCCCATTCAATTTTCCAAGATCTTCTTTTGGGACACAATTATTGACCATTAATATTGCTGAAGTGAACATCATTGAATTCCAAACTTGTTTCCAAACAATTTGAAGAAAAATTAATAACCAAACTAACCATTCCATTGTTTTTAATTGAGAAATTCTATAAACCTCTGGAATTCCAAATAAAGGTGGTAATGAAAAAAATGTTGCAATTTGAAAAGAACCAATAATTCCAAATCGATCAATAAAACGATGAATCAAAAACAATTGACATAATAATAGAAATATTCCCATTGAACCTTTTATAAATTTAATGATACATATATTACCCTGTAGTATTCCAATCTTATATGGTTCTAATCCTAATCTTTGATGATCTGTTGGTGTCCAAACCCAAATTGGAAATACAGATTAGATGATGACTAAACAATTGTGTGATGAAATAAGAAGATACTATGAATCTTGAATAAAATCCAACTAATTTCGCATCTTTTTTTTCATCTAAATTTAATAAATCAATTGTTAGTTGTGAAATGTATGGAAATAAACTAACAACAGATAATCTATCAAATAAATTAATGAGATAAATAATGAAAATAGGTATTTTTGGCAATGGTGTTTGTTCTTTAGGTTCAACTTCAAGAACTGTTGAAGTTGTTTCATCTGTACTGTTTTCTTCCATTGATTTTCATCCAATAGAAAACTTGTTTTGCTTCTATTTTCGTTTCTGAAGAAAAGATTAAATCAAAATTTATTGACAAATAATTTTAACATCCTTAAGAATATCAGAATGTTCATTCAATTTTTCAACTAAACATTCTTTCAAATTGTGTAATTTTACAAATTCTTTTAAAATTACTCCGTTTTCAAAATTGCCATAAATAAAATCTGAATCTTTATAATAAAATCCAAATCCATTTTTTTTATTTTCTTTCCAAAAACCTGCATGAGATAAAGTTCCATCAAAATTGAATGTATACCCAATTCCATCCTGATTAAATTGAATTAACAAATTAAAAGTACTCTCATATTGTTTTTCCAATCTCCAAACCATTTTCCATTTTGAAAAACCATTATTCCTTTTCCTTTTCTTCGATTATTTTCCCTTTTCAAATGTTAATTCAATTCAAATCAAAACCAATCTCCGAAATAAATTGTTGAATTTGAAAACCAATAAATTCCAAAACCATCTCTATCATCATCATGAAAAAAACCATTATAAAAATCATGATTTCTTGAGTAATAAAATGATCCCAATCCATTTCTCATTCCTCTTTCCCAAAATCCCTTTAATTTAGTAAATAATATTTGAAATTACATCATAAGAATTTCCGCTCAAAAATGTACATCTTTTTTCGTTAATTTTTTATTTACCTTCCAATTCCTATCAAAATCATAAATATAAATCGAAATACCTTTTCGAAGTCCTTGGTCCCACTCTCCAGTATAAATTGCTCCAGAACTATAAACGTATCTTCCTAAACCATCTCTATTTTGACCATCACTTTCACCAAAGTAGCTAGACCCGTTGGAGTATTTTTCAATAATTATCGGAGTTTTCGATAAATCCAAAATATTTTGGAGATTCTCGCAGATATTATCGATTTCTACTGTGAAAGTATCCAATTTTTTAATGACTTTGTCGAATTTTGTTTCCAAATCCTTTACGTAAATCACAAAAAGGAAAAAAACCGTCATGAAGAATTTTGTGCAATTCGTACTCACGTCGAACATGGCTTTTAAATCTTTATATGATATTTCGTCGTCATTGTACGTCATTTCTTCAAGAATCATGGTTCGTTTTGAAACCAGATTCAATTTGTTTCGATCAAATGAAAAACCAAAAAAGTAATGATTGGTCAATTTCAAATGAAAAAAAAAAGAACTTTGTGAGGTAATGACAGTAGGTAAAAATACATTGTAGTTTTTTTATGCACCAGAAGTATACAAATAAATACAACAATTTTGTCGTTTTGTTCCAGTTCCTCCTGGGAGTCTGATTGTTTGGAGTTGAAAATTACCTGCGTAGAAATTTTGTTTCTGGCATAGAAATTGTACTGTAGAATTCTTAGAGGTGAGAAATTAATCAAAGAGTTACTGAAGAATTTACAACTAATGAAATTATTTGGATTAATCAAAGAAACTTCTTGCTCACTTCGATAAATGGAAATAAATGTAAATTATACAATTCAAGCTAATTTTTTTTTACATTAATTTGTGCAAAGAAAATATTTCTGAATTTGTATGTTTTCTGCATTATCCAATTTTGGTAATTTTGTTTTTCCAAATTTGGAAAACGAAGAACAAATAAAAAGAGATCACAAATTCCACCAAACAGAAAAAAAACAATTTCACAAAACACATAAACATAAAAAAAATGGCAGGATTCGGATTTGAAAACACAGTACTTAAAAGAAGAGTTACAAGAGTTAAAAGAGCAATATTCTTAACAGCAGTTGTCGCAACAGCAATTTCAATTTTACAAGTACAATTCACAGAAACACCATACACACCACTTCCAAATAATTTAGGACAAATTGGAATGAAAGGAGACAACGTAGTATCCACTAGACCAAAGAATTCATTCACCTATACAAACAACTTGGGAATACTGTTGAAAAAAGAATAAATTATTGTATATATTGAATTATTTATTATTTTATACATTTACAAGGTTCTTTACCTTCTCGTTGCCCTGTTTTGTTTTTTAAAAAAAGAAATACGTACACAATCACAAAAACATTCTTCAATCGCTACATACTTGATTTTATCTCCTTTATGACATTTACGAATGCATGAAACACATATAGCATCTCCTTCATTGTCAAGTCCACAGTCACTGCAGTAATAAAACATTTGAAACTTCAAATTTTCGTCTGTGCTACCAAAACTGCACATTTGTTCTTGTGCCTTGATATCCATCTCGTCTTGAGGTACCTCACCTTCATCATATAATCTTCAAATTTATCTGAGGCAATCATAGTTGATCTGCGAATATCTAAAATATAAATCAAAATCATTGGTCAGTGTAAGAAAAATTTATTTTCTTGATTCTTCAATCATTTTTATAACATTTCCAGCAATAATTTTGGAATAAGTGGAATTAAAAGGTGTATAATGATCCGCATCTACAAAATGTATCATTCTAGAGTTGGAAGAAAGTCCAACAAGTTCAGTTGTATTCAATCCTCTTCCTGAAGGAAAATTAAACAATGGGATGTCACCAAAATCAATTCCTTTTACTTGTGCTGCACTTCTACCAAAATACATCCACTCAGAAACCATTGGTTGATAAATTTTACATTTTTTTAAATTTTTGAGATATTTCTCTGACATTTCATTTGGTAATTTCCTAATAAGATCTAAATCGTTTCCAGGACCTAAACCAAAATCAAAAATAAAGTCAACAACACCAATTGGACAAACATTTCTTGCAAAGTCAAATAATGGTCTTGCAGGATTTTTATGATTAAGACCTTGAGGATTTACTCTATCTGAATTTACAGCATCAACTAAAACAACACCCAATATTTTGTTTTTTGAAATATTTTTAAAAGCTTTCATTAAAATACCAGCAACTAATTAAAATATTAATCCAGTTCACAATTATAGACTTACATGAATGACCAACTAATATCAAATCATCATTTATTTTTGCTTCATCAAGTAATGTTTTTAATTCAGTTGAAATATGTTCTGAATCTCTTGGTTCTATGCCCATATCACTCCAACCATATCCAGCTCTATCATAACTACATGTTCTTGTAACATTTGATACAATTGGTTGAATATGTGACCAATCTAAACTTGAACCTGAATAACCATGTTCAAATAAAATTGTAGGAGAACCATTTCCAATACAATTTAAATGCATTTTATGACCCATTACATTAAAAAGTACACCAGGTGGTGGATTATCAAAATCATTGATCACAGATCTAAAAATATGAAGTGTTGGAAATGCAGTTATTGTAACTATTGTAATTGAAAATGATACACCAAGTAAAATAATAAATATTGAATAAATTTTGAAAAATGTGTTCATGTGTAAATTATTTGTCATTTTAATGCTTTTAAAACAATAAAATTCCCATAAAATTATGATAAATAAAATAAAAAATGCAAAAAATGCTCCAATAAAATCTCTTTGTATCAATAAACAAATAAAAGCAATAAAACAGAGTAGAATACCTAAAACTGTATGTATACCCAAAAATAAATGTTTTAAAAAATAAAGAATTCTTTCAAATTTAGTTGCTGATTCTTTTATATTTTCATCTAAACTAATATAAAGTAAATCTTTAGAGTGATGATAATTCAAAAGTATTTTCAAGAAATTATGAATTGTAACATGATATAAAACTGGAAAATACCAAATTAAAGCTAAAATAGACCTTTTTTTTCATTTAAATTATCTTTTTTTTACCATGCTGCTGAAGAATAAAGATGAAAATAATGACCACCAATTCCATAATAAATTAAAAAGAAAGGTGATAGTATGAACAACAGGAAATAAAATGCCTGCTTTATTACTTTCCAATCTCTTTCTTGTTGTACCTTCATCAGTCGGACTTTTAATGTTGAATGATTGGTCAAAAAATTTTAGAATCCAAAATTCAGATTTTATTAAAATTTAAACTTTCGGTTTCTTTTTTGGAAATACCAACTAAAAATATAAGAAATATGAATAATCTTACCATAAACATATTTGATGTATAATATGAATGAAGTACAGGCCAGTAGGCTTTACCTGGTATCAAATCATAATGAACATTCAATTTCTTTCCATTGATAAACCAAAATGCTTTCAATTTTTTAAAATCCACATAAACACCAACTGAATCACCTGATTTACCTGTTGTATAATTATTGCCAGATATTGAATAAGAACTACCACCCATTGATTGAGTATGATCACTTCCAACTCTTTTTTATAAATTTTAGAACAATTAAAATGATAATACTGAGTTTTGTTTACATTACTTTCTGCCAATCCAACTGCAGTTCCAGAACCATCATTACCAATATTTACTAATTTTACTTCCCAGTAATGAATTCCTTTTGTCAACTTTTTGTCACCATAAACTTGAGCTGATGACCAATTATTTCCTCCATTAATTTTAGTAATTGAAGTTCCTTTTGAATCAAGTTTAAAATTATTTTTATTTCCAGCTGGAAATTTTGAATCCCATTTCCATTTTAAACTACCTCTTTCTTTTACTTCTGGTAATGGTTTGATTCCATCAAAATCATCAGGTGCTGTTTGAACTTCTAAAATATTGATATAAAGATTTGAATCAATTAAATTTGTTGGTCTAACAAAATGAACTAAATCAGCACTATCCATATTCACAAATCTGATATGTGGTAATATATTTTCTAATATCTTCTCTATTGATTCATCTTTTCTTATTTTCTTTTGATTTTTACCCCATGCATATACAGCTTTGAAAATATCAACTTCATCAATTGTTAAATCATCTGATTTTATCATTGAAACTACAAATTCATGATCCAAGTTTACAAAGTCTGGTGATTTGAATACATCTTCTGTATTTTGTTGAATGAATATCATACATCTTTTAATTAAATCATCTGGATCAAGTGTTGAAAATACTCCTTTTTTTGAATCCATCAGAAGTTTACAAACATTTTTAGAGTTACATTTTCCTTTTATAACATACTCAAAACCAGATAATTTTAATGGTTCGATTTGAAACTCATTGGATAACACTAACATTTCCATATAATTTGAGTCTTCAAATTCAAAAGTCTAAAATTGATTTTAGTTTTCTACTAAGTATATAATTACTCCAGAATATAAAAATTCTAATAGTTGAAAAAAACAATCAGGAGAATCAACTTTAATGCTCAAGTCTTTACTCTTTTTTAATTGTTCAGCAAAGTATGGACTTATTATAAATTGAAACAAAATAGTACTTACCTTTGTGATAATATCATTTCATAACAATAAATTACTTTTTCATCGTTCACCGCTATCTTAAAACTGACTTTTCCGTTCATTCTGATTAATCAGACCAGACATTAAAATCAAGGTTTCTTTCGGGATAGGACCGTCGCCAGCAGTACTGGCAGTTTTTGGATTTCCAATAAAATTTT